>JAOTRJ010000029.1:5157286-5168401 GCA_028564905.1 Leptodoras praelongus | reverse complement strand
GGCTAGGCACCGGCTCCCCCGTGACCCTGAAAAGGAATAAGCGGTCAAGAAGATGAATGAATGAATGAATGAATGTTGTATTGTATGGAAGCCTGAGGTTTACAATCCTAGGAGGAAAGCTAGACAGCTAAGCACTAGTTCCTTAGATAAAACACAATTAAAACTAAATACAAAGAGCTGACACACACACACACACACACACACACACACACTGAACATGGCCAGGCATTGTGAGGTTTTTTGAACCTTTAGCTGGCTACCTAGAGTGGCCATTTCTCTGTAAAAAAAAAAAGGCATGTTTTAGGCTAACATTAGTATGCTAGCTTGCTTTGTTGTCTAAGGCTTTGAGTAAGGCGATGTGTCTTTATAGAAAGATTGTTCACGATTTTCTCAGTTTCTCGCTATCATGATGATTGCTGTTGTCCTGTCATTGTTTTATTCCTTACAGAAAATTCCTCTCACTCTTCCAGCTCTCTTTTAGTTTCCAAGACAATATACTAATAACATTAGTGCTTTAGCCTTAGCGTGGGATGCCCAAAGTTCTCATCAAACACGATGTCATTAGATTAGTCACATGCCTGGCTTTGACCTCCATGCCATAAATTAGAGATGGGAGGATGTTTCAGAGGAGGTGATGGTGTGTAATCCAGAACAAACTTGCACGAATCATGTTTATGCTCTTTACTTAGCCGCAGTTTAAGGTTCCTGCAGAAGTCGAGGATGTGCTTCCCACTACAAAGATCTGCTTTCAGCTCAGGGCTTTAATATTATGTTAACATGAAACTTTATGTATTTTCTGTAACCTTTAATTTAACCAGGCAAGTCATTAAGGACATGTTTATAAATGGGCGGCCTGGGCTTTTCAGAGGACTGAGTGTGTGGATCTAATCACTCACAGATACCTAATTATGCTTGAAACCCTGTAGAAAGGTTGAAAGTCAAACCTCACAGACACACACACATTACACACACATTACACACACACATATTACACACAATATATTAAACTACGCTGCTTATTGCCTCATCAGGGCTTTTATATTTCCAGAAAAGGGTTTCTGAGCCTTTCTGGACGTTTGTGAGTGTTGTGTGCGGGAGCACGTATATCACTTATGTCTTGGTTTGGACCTAAAGAGACAAATGTTTTTTTTGGTTAATGGAATTAAGGCTAGGTTTAGATTTAGGTTTAGGAATAGCAGTAATTAGCTGCATTAATGATGTCAATGGGCGACATGGTGGCTCGGTGGGTAGCACCATCGCCTCACAGCAAGAAGGTCCCGGGTTCAATCCCCAGGTGGTGGGGCGGTCTGGGTCCTTTCTGTGTGGAGTCTGCATGTCCTCCATGTGTCCGCATGGGTTTACTCCGGGTACTCCGGTTTCCTCCCACAGTCCAAAGACATGCACGTTAGGTTGATTGTCATCTCTAAAGTGGCCCTAGTGTGTGAGTGTGTGTGTGTGTGTGTGTGTGATGGATTCCTAGGGTTGTTCTTGCCTTGTGCCCTATGCTGCCGGCTAGGCACCGGCTCTCCCATGACGCTGAAAAGGAATAAGCGGTTAAGAAAATGAATGAATGAATGAATAATGTCAATGGAAGGGTAAAAGGAAGGATAAACTGATTTAAATAATCAATCTTTACAGCAGAGTTGAGTTTAATTCCTGATTATATGGAGCATTTTGGAAGACATAGTAGATCCGATACTGGTCTTGCTCATCAGGGTCTAAATGTACATGTTCATACAGAAATATGTGCAGTTCTACTGAAATATACTACATACCTCATACAACATGTTTATGAACTTGAATAATGAATCTTATAAGCCAGTCTGCACATGTACCAATTTTCACTTCATAAATCATTTCCTATCAGCACCAGTGGAACTGTGTTATTATTAGTAGTAGTATTGCCTTTAACAAGTGATTTTATTCTACTTGGATTCTATAAATCCTGCTACAGATGTATAAAACGTACAAAGTTACACTAATCACTAGTGAAATACGCTATCTGCCAATCAACCAATCAATCAATCATCATCATCTTCATCATCATCATCATCATCATCATGGTCCTCATCTTCATCGTCATCATCACTGTAATCACTGCTGCGTTTGTCATCATCATCATCATCATCATCATTCAAATCATCTTCATCAAGGTCATCATCTTCTGTGTTGACCTTCCCTGAGAGGACATCCTCGATCCAGTCCTCCAGCTCCTCAGCCGTGGGCAGAGCCTCATCATTAGTTATCGTCAGCCACACACTGTCTGCCTGTCAAACACAAATATATTGGATAATACCCCTACAAGATCAGAGGAGATTACCTTGATCAATGGGACATGATGGTTAATCATGACATATCTGCTATTGAGGTAAAGGTGCTAAGACACCATGTACAAGACAAACGGATTAGATGGTTGGGTAGATGGCTTCCAGGTGATATTAAAGAACCAGCTTGTGGAAACCAGCCTCCTTCTTGAGGAACGTCAGACATTATATTTATGTAGCGGGTTTGTGTTCTGGCCCTAACCCTTAACCATTCACACGTGTCTAATCGTGATCAGTAAGCGGGGCAGGGTTGGCTCAATGGTTAAGGTTCAAGCCCCAGCGCAACCAAGCTGCCACTGCTGGGCCCTTGAGCAAGGCTCTTAACCGTCAACTGCTCAGCTGTATAAATGAGATAAATGGAAGTCACTCTGGATAAGGGTGTCTGCCAAATGCCATAAATGTAAATGTAAGCAGTACTGAAGCCAACTCACATCTGTCACGTTGACCACACCGATCTGAGGTCTGAACAGGTCCACTTTAAAGGTCTTTTCCCAGTAGGCAGTCAGCTATGTGGAGAAGGGAAGCAGTAAAGCTCTAACACAAGAGTACCCCTTTCAAAATATCAGGCTGCTCCTGGATCTGATAAATGCCAACACTTTTAGACATCTCACCAAGGGGAAGTCATCGGGGTCGATCCAGACGATGCTCAGCTCTGGGTTCTTGGTGTTGTCTCTGGCCACCTCTTTCAATATCTCTAAGAATTCATACCCATCTGAAATAATAATAATAATAATAATAATAATAATAGGAATAGGACATTATTTTTAGAAGATTCACTGCCAGCCAAATGTTTGTGGACACTTACTGTTGAGTTTCTTAGGCTTGATTATGGTTTAATCACAGAGTAAAGTTTCTTTTATTTTATTAATTGGTCACTCTTCAACCATAATAGGAACCTTTTACTTTTTTATTGCAGTTTAACCAGTAAACAGGTTACAGACTGGAAAGTAAATAGTCATTAATAATTGTTCATTCTTCCACCATACAGTATTGTAACTCGAATGCATTGCTCTAAATTAAATATAGATGCACGTGGAAGATGAACTGTTTAATATGTTACAGGCAGTACTAGTATTGATTCTAAAAACAAATATTGTATATGTTGTACTATAATAAGAGACATGTAGACCTAGGCTTAATGTATTACCTGTTTAACATTAAACAAATCGTTAAATATTTTACAGCTTCTAAGAAGATTACACTCTAAACCATTTCAGACATTATATTCCTAAAATGTTGGAAAGGTTTGCTGTAATATCGGCTTTTGTATTTATTTCCTTTGTAATAAACGCTATTAGAAATTGACATTAGAAGTGACATTATGCAAATGTTAGCGTTAACATTGCTTGTAGGAAATTTCATGAATGTTACATAAAACATTATAACACCTGGAAAACAAGTTCAATGTATGGAATCAGACATGAAAGGAATATGTTTCTGGAAAGAGTTTCTAGGATTTTATTAAAATATGTTAGCTGGACAGATAAAGATTATTTCCAAAACATAAACATTTCTTAGGTTATTTGTACCTAATTCATCCCCCGCCCCCGATTTTTCTCCCTAATTTAGGTGTCTCCAATTCCCACCCGTCAGTGCTTCCCCCCTTGTCACACGACGAACTGCCAGTCAGGGAGGGCGAAGCCATCGCATGCTTCCTCCGATACACGTGACGCAAGCTGCCGCCTCTTTTTGAACTGCTGCTCATGCAACTTTCGGGAGCAGGTTTACCACACTTGGAGGAAAGCACTCCCGCCCACCTCTTGTATACATGAGCTCACAGATGCCCGTGACTGCACAGTGTCACTCTGATTGACATGGGAACATGAGAACGTATGCTGCCCCTCCCACCCAAGAGCACGGCCAATCTTACTCCCTGGGCTCCCGGCTACGGGCAGCAATAGCATCACCCGGATTTGAACTGGCGACCTCCGGATGATAGGGCAAATGCGTTGTCGTTGCGCCCTATTCATTCATTTTCTTAACCGCTTATTCCTATTTCAGGGTTACGGGAGAGCCGGTGCCTAGCTGGCAGCTTAGGGTGCAAGGCAGGAACAACCCTAGACAAGGCGCCAATCCATCGTAGGGCACACACACACACTAACACACTAAGGCCACTTTAGAGATACCCAGAGCGCCCCACTCGGGGATCGAACCCGGGACCTTCTTGCTGTGAGGCAACGGTGCTACCCACCGAGCCACCGTGTCGCCTTGAATTAGTTTTTTGAAATACATATTGTGAAGTAGACAATTACTTGGGATTTAAGCACAAATACTAAAACATATACAATACGAAAATCTTTTACTGGTTAAGTATCAAATTGTATTTTGTCTGATTTATCTTATCATATTATACAAACCTGGGTCCTCTTCCTCAGCAAAAGCCACAATGTGGATCCCATCCATGTCGTCCTCCTGCAAACAGTCAAATAGAATGTGGACCATTACAAAGTTTCATTCAAATAAAGTGATTTTGATTATATTAATTAATTAATATTCTACTCACCCAGGTTTCAAACATGTCCTCTGCACGTAGCTTCCTCAGAGTTGGTCTGTCGGATGGTGAAAAAAGCCAAATAATCTGTTATATAAGAGATTTTTGATTAATGGATTAAAAAATAGTAAAATAAAAGAGTCACCTCCGGTGCTGATTGACAAAATCCACGATCTCGTTCTCCGAGTTGGGTTTGCCCGGTATGGTGACCGGCTCATCCATGAACGGCTCATAGAAATCCACTTCATTCATCTTAAGAGTCAGTTGCTTGGCCACCTGTAGCAGAGCACCATCACTCAGCACTTCCACACACTGCAGCTTTTATCCTTAATGAAGTGCTCTCAGCAAGCTTGGAGTCAATTCTCTTCAAATGCAGACAATTCAATTCAATTCTGGAGATGAGCTCACCTCAGTAGCTGTATGAGGTTGTTTTTCAACTCAAAAAAGACTCTTTGAGATCTTGCCTTGTAGCAAATGAATCTCCATCTGTTTCATTAGTGCTTAAGAAGGAGGTGGCACTCACCCCTTTGTCGAATGTAGCGAAAAACTTCACGTAGGGCTGAAATTGCTCTGCGGCCCCCTGAAAAGCTTTGTAGTCTGAAAAAAAGGGGAAGCTTTGGATGAGAAAGGCAGGGGAAAAGTGACAGGCAGAGAACAAGAGAGGCCAATGCACCATCATTTTCCAATCCATCAGAAAGTGATCATGGGGACGACTGTGAGCAGTAAAATGCTACCACAAGCCCACATGTGTAAGGCTGCCATAACAATACAGCTGAAGGTCACAGCAGAGGCCTCTTCAATCTCCTCTTCTTGAAATGGGATTTTTAATAAAGGCTGGGGAGCAGTCATACCTGAGAAGATTACTTTTCTCCTCACGCCTTACAGCGGGAAAGCCCTTTAATTGCTCCTAAACTATGTGGTGAAGTGCAAGTGAGACATACAGACAGGTAGGCAGATAGATAGATAGATAGATAGATAGATAGATAGATAGATAGATAGATAGATGGATGGATGACGTGCACAGAATTAACCAGTCACATTCTAGCTAATGTTCAAACATAAGTAGCCGGAGATAATGTGCAGATATTTTATTGACAGCTGCTGAAATCAGGTCATCTTGTTTTTGTCTGTTTTATAAGAAAAATTATGACAAAGCCTGTAAAATAACAATTATTAGTGACCTGTAGGTACCACAGTTTATTTAGATGTAATAATATTTAACTATTAAAGTAAACTATTAAAGCTGTGATGGCACTGGGCAGCTCCATCAGTTACACCCGGTGTGTGAATCAGAGAACACTGCTGTCAGAGTTTGCACTCAACACTGCTCCAAGTAGATCATGATCACTGTAATGTAACATACTACATTATATTATACTAGACTAGACTATACTATACTATACTATACTATTCTATACTACACTACACTACACTATACTATACTATACTACACTACACTACACTATACTACACTACACTACACTATACTATACCATACTATACTATAATATATTATACTACACTACACTATACTGTACTATACTATTCTATCCTAGACTATTCTATTCTATTCTATTCTATTATATTCTATTCTATACTATACTATACTATATACTAATAGAGTATAATATAATATTACTGTTATTCATGTGCATTATATCTTGTTGTATTATAGTACATTATTGTATATAAAGCTGTTGCTACTTGTTTATTATCTGACAATCCACTAACAATTCACTCTTTTGCATTAATGTTACCTGGGGCAATGTCTGTTTTTACTTCTTACTATCTATTATTTACTATCATATACAGTATCTTTATGATTTTTACTACTATTTGTAGCTATTATACCCTGATGTACAAATTTCCCCATCTGTGCAACTAAAGCATTGTCCTATCTGATCTAATCTTCATATTTAACTGTAGTTAGGACATGAATTCCTAATTTCACAACCCCTTAAACACTAAAGACTATTATTACTGTTATAAATTTCTGAGCATTTTTCTCAGTAATTAGTGAACCTAATAGGGAAAATACTGTATATAGTGTATTGTATGTACACCATTACTCCATACATTAGTAAGAATGAGTCTGATTTATAAGGCTCACGTTCTGAATCTCTGCCCTTGAAGTAGCCAATGAGACGGATGTCTTCGTCCATCCTCTCAAAAGCACGCAGCTCCATGGGGGTACTGATGAGCTCCACTGCATCCTCCAGAAGCTACAATTCGAACACAGAGAATTCAGAGAGTCTCATGTTCCCTATTGAGGATTTGAGGATTCATATGGGTCAAAGGTCAAGTCGACAAATATTTCATGAATATTTGTGCATACTGTCATTATAATATTCCTTTAATATCGTCCTGATCTCTTAATGTGAAGTGTGTGATGGGCATTTTGGACCTCAAAGCAAGCTTGCATACTGCAGTCACTGGCATTGTGACATGGATATAAAATAAGCCTGTGCCACTCTAAACGAAGGTTGACAGACTTTTTCTTCTGATCCTACCAGATTAACTGAAGGCATGGTACGCCTTATTTTAAATAAACACCATGTCATCTCTGAGGCTTTGTAATTTTTCTCTCGTTCCCAACAAGTCATTAAATGGAGGCCAGCGTTACAACAACATTATAATTCGTAGCCATAAGATACTTAGTTTGTGGCCTCATTATTATCTTGGGGTAATACTTAAACTTATAACCACCATGTTGGCTCAGAGGTTCAAGCCCCAGCACTGCCAAGCTGCCACTCTTGGGCTGTTGAGCAAAGCCTTCAGTCCTCTCTGCTCCAGAGGCACTGTATCATGGTAGAGCCTGCACTCTGATCCCAGCTTCATAACAAGCAAGGATATGTAAAAAAAAAATAATTTCACTCTACAGTATTGTATGTGATAAATAAAGAATAATTCTTATTCATCTAAAGTCCATCTGGGTTGATTGAAAAAAAAAATCAGCAATAAGCTAATGCCATACTTATGGGTAATGATTTTAGCTAATTTGTCTTTTCACATTGTTGCATAATATTACTTACATAGAATCAGGCTTATCATGTTTGGCTATTGATGGTCATTGTCCTTACTGAGGCTTTGTCATGCAGACCTAGATCTAAAATGTATGGTTCAGCATTGCTACATCATATACAATATATGGTACAATATATGGGTACACCAATGCAGCCATAGCATGGCTGATACCATCTGATGAAATAATATCCACTTCCACCCCTTAAAGGAGAAGCCATGAAATAAATGAGGCAATCCCATCTGTTATACTCACATCCAGCAGGAACTCGACCAGTGTGTCTGCAGAGAGCTCTCCATCAAACTCAATCACATGTTCATCCTTAAAGACATAAACACTACCCTCTTCCTCCAATCCTGTTAAGAAGAACAACAGACGTGCATGTATTGTGTATATACAGTATATCTATATGCATATATTACAGATCAGGCATAACATTATGACCATGTCCTTTTATGTATATCTCTATATATAGAATATGTTCTGGTGGCATTTACCTATTAGGCATTATGTGAATCAAAAGGATTCTTCAAACCTACCAAGCTTCTTGGCCACCTTGGCATCCTTATGAGAATCCACCAACCCGAACCCTATATCTCGGTCTTCCAAGATTTGGCCAGCCAGCTATAAATTCCAGAAAGAGAGAAAACAAGAGAAATAACATGCAGAAAACAGGCACCACTTGTACTATGCAAATCCACACTTTGAAATCACATCCCATATGTTACAGCTAAACAGAAGGTTATTTATAAGCCTCAGTATTAGCAGAGTGCTAGTCCAATGTCAAGTCGCCAGATTCACTCCAAGTGGAATCACTTATGGGATCAGTGATGCTTTACTGAATTATGTGGCTTAGATATGATATGAGAAGAGACAAAAATCAGACCCCTAGAGAGGTTTTGGCTCTTTTTTCAGCCTCGGAATCAGGTCAGTACCTCAAAGTTACACACCAATTATCCAAGCCCTAGAAGACTGCTCTGTGCAAACTATTAGTATTTCATCACCAACTGTTGAAGCTTCACAAAAATATTTGATTCTTTATAAAAGAGTGTAATTTTATGCTAATCTGAGGTCTGTTTGGTGTTAATTCCACCACTGTGAATATGCCATTACACCAATTACCATGTAATCCAGTGTTCAGTAAAGAAAGGACTTTTTTATATTATTTTCTGATTAAAAAAACAAAGGAAATCCAACAAATAATGATGCTACAGGAAAAAGATCTAACCTGACATAAATATGCAGTACTTATTTCTAAATATCCTTCATTCTTCCTAAGTTACTAGTTAATAGGTAACTAGTCAAGCACAAAAAACAAACTCCTCCAATATTTACCATTCCTGTTTCATTCTCCATCACTTCTTACCTCCAGCACCATCTCCCTCATGTGGAACTGCTGCTGGAGCTCCCTATCAGAGGGCAGTGGTTCATGGTAAAGCAAGCACAGCATGTCATACTTCTTCAGCGCCTTCTTGTAGTTCCTCTCGTTGATGTTGAGCACTCGGTCCTTGCCATCGAAGCTCGGGAATGCCAGGCCTTCTTCTGTAAAACTCCTGGAGAGAAGAGACAAGCAGGACAGAAGGAGAAGCCAGACAGACAACATGGTCCAAAGAACAGAGTCCAAGCAGAAGGAGAAGAAGAGGAAATGGATTAAAAGTGCAAATCCTAGAGGGACAGTTAGGCTGAGAGAGGTCCTCGACCTAATGGAAATTTTTTTTAGTCACAACCAGCTGTAGTGAAGCATTAGCATTGAGTCGGAGCCAAACTCTCACTTTCACCTAGAGTTAAATAAGAATCTGGGAATGTATCTGCTTTGCCTGAGAACTAGACAGCTCTTACACAAGTATGTCCATTCTCCTGAGACCAAAAGCCATTTTAGGTGGCCTCTTGTTACAAGGATAAAAATAGATGATGTGCTGATGAAAATGAGGACAGTTGGGAGCACCACTGGGAATTACTGACACCATAGACATGAGAAGAAATTAAAGCTTGAAGTAAGAGTTGGATAACAGGAGTTTTAGCCAGGTGGTCTTCACTAATTTTAGCACTCAGGATATTATAAACTTCAACTTCTCTGACATCCTGATGTACTCTAAATATTTTGCATTGACAAATCAAAGACACAATTTTGTTAGTCAGTTAGTCAGTGAAGCAACCGTGAAGAATAACCATCAGCACGATGCTACCACCACCATGCTTTAATAAGTGATGGTGTTTCTCATGGTTTAGAACAATGTAGGGCTTTGTGTGAGGGCCGGAAGAAGCTTTTCCATATTTTTTTTCTGAGTCTCTATACTTTTGGCAACGAATCATATAGATGTGGGATTTCATATGCCTCACCACTCTTCCTTGGTAAAGTGGTCAGGCTATTGTCCTATAAACAACTTCTCTCATCTGAACTGTGGGTTTTTAGAGTTAGTTTTGGCTTTTTACTTATGCAAGGCAGTTAGGTATATTGTGGTAATAATGTGGTAACCACCAACTATAGGCTTAAATAAAACTAAATGATCAGGTTTGCTTTACTAATGCTAAATGTTTAGCTAATGCTTTGTGGACTGCAATGATGTTTGGTACAGTATGGTGTGATGTATAAATATATTGTATAGTGTGTGATGTTTAAATATACTGTACAGTAGTGTGTGATGTATAAATATACTGTATAGTGTGTGATGTTTGATACAGGTGTGTGTGATGTTTAAATATACTGTATAGTGTGTGATGTTTGGTACAGTAGTGTGTGATGTATAAATATACTGTATAGTGTGTGATGTTTGATACAGGTGTGTGTGATGTTTAAATATACTGTATAGTGTGTGATGTTTGGTACAGTAGTGTGTGATGTATAAATATACTGTATAGGGTGTGATGTATAAATATATTGTATAACATGTGATGTTTGGGAAAAGTAGTGTGTAATATATAAATATACCGTATAGTGTGTGATGTATAAATACACTGTATAGTGTATGATGTTTGATACAGTAGTGTGTGATATTTGATACAGTAGTGTGTGATGTATAATATACTGTATAGTGTGTGATGTTTGGAAGTGTGTAATGTATAAATATACTGTATAGTGTGTGATGGTTTGTAGTGTGTGATGTATAAATATATGTAATGTTCAGTACAGTATGGTGTGATGTATAATATACTTTATAGTGTGTAATGTTCAGTACAGTAGTGTGTGTTGTATAAATACGCTGTATAGTGTGTGATGTATAATATACTGTATAGTGTGTGATGTATAAAAACACTGTATAGTGTGTGATGTATAAATA
>JAOTRJ010000029.1:5080128-5092161 GCA_028564905.1 Leptodoras praelongus | reverse complement strand
CACAGCCCCTAGTGTGTGTTCACTAGTGTGTCTCACTGCACGGATGGGTTAAATGCAGAGGTTGCATTTCACTGTGTCAAATTTGTGGCATTGTGTGGCACTGTGTGGCATTTCACAAGTGACAAATATGTCTCACTTTGCTGAGTGAAGGCTTATAGAAAATAAGTAAAAAATGATTGCTAGTAATACCCCTGACTGGCCACCAGGTGGCGCCGGGACCCAATTTTTTCCCCCAACTTGTACCAAACTCAAGCCCGCAAAATAACTGAGACATATTTTGTAATCCACAGTGCACAAAGTACGTTAACACTTGCGTCAGTGTGTATATGTTGATAAATACAGGGATTCGTGGTGCCGATCGGTGATCACATGAAGCCAGTTGATCCTCTTAGAGGGCGGCGCTTCGGGGGTGACGTCACGAGCTGATTTGCATACCCTTCTGCATATATTTGGCTCTGCGCAGTGGCGCGTCACATTGCTGCAACCCAGAATCATCCGAGATCTCAAACGCTAAACGGTCTATCTAGGTATGCATTCAGATTATTTATTTTTGGTTTTCATCTAATGCTAGTATTAATGAGTGCTGGTGTTATGAGTGAAGATTTGATGTGGGAGCGTGATTGCATTGTCATGCATGTTACAGGAGTACAGGAATGAATCAGTGAAGGAATGACTGGAGGATTTAATAACAAAAAAACGTTCATGTATTATGTCACAGCCTGTTTCTCTGTGTGTGTGTGTGTGTGTGTGTGTGGGGTTGAGAATGAGGACTCAGGTCCGCTGAGACATTTCCTTTGTTGCATGTGCGCCTTTGTGCTGCAGGCTGTTAATGCGTGTGATGATCAGTCACTCAGGCACTTTATTCCTAAGCTATAATAAATGCATGGACGGATGTATGACAGTAGATACAGTAGACAGTATGGGTGGGGTGGGACGGTGGAAAACGGTAGATTCCTCTATTTTAGAGGTTAATCCTTGGATGGGCGGTGGTTCCTTTCAGACTGTCTGTGCAAGTCGCGGATCTTTGTGCCCGCACGTGGGGGTGCGCAAAAATGTCTGATCATAAAAAAATGCTCATAATACTATACTTCTAATACCCCATTCCACAATATCCATATTTGTGTATTTCTTTGCATGCATTCTATTCCTTGCTCTTACAGCACGAAGTAGCATTGATTGTTTAAACCTTCTGGGTCTTTTTTTCGGGGGATATTTTTTCAGACGCCATTCAGAAAGGGTGCGGTTTTGTTCTCTTGTGTGGTCAGTGCAGTCAGGAGCCTGGACAAAAGCTCACCATGCAAACCATACAAGGTGGTTTAATAAAAAAAGGACTGTCTGTGGTTTAAGTGAAACAACAAATTAAAATCAGTTTTGCACTTTTTTTTGCCTTCTGATAGACACTGAGCAACCATGTCTGACAAACCCAATCTGGATGAGGTCACCAGCTTCGACAAGAGCAAGCTGAAGAAGACCGAGACTCAGGAGAAGAACCCGCTCCCATCTAAAGAAAGTAAGGAAGTCCTTTTTTTCCTCCCCGAAACAGAAGGCCTTGTAATGATGGCTTTGAAAGAGAGGAAGCGATTTCCAGCATTGTTGTGCAAGCGATTGAGTTACGTGTTGCCCACAGAAATGGGTGTGGGCCAAAGCCGTGATGGCATCTAATTGTTGGTTTTCTCTTGTTTCTGCAGCCATCGAACAGGAGAAGCAGGCGTCATCGTGAAGACCCCAAGCTGCCATCATGCACTGTGCACACCCCTTTTCCCACACATTGCCTTCTTTTTGTTCACTTCTTTTAGCTGTATAACTCTGTAACCAAAATGTCAAAAAAAAAAAAAACAAAACAAAAGGAAAAAATGCTAAAAAGAAAAACCTAAAGCTGCCATCGACGTTGGGTGGACCTGAAATCATCCTCCACCAACAGCCAGAAGACGAAAAACCATCCACCCGCCCCCCCCTTTTCCGAACCAGCAATGAAAAAGAGCACGTCTAACCATAGGCGCACGTAGCTTGGATCCATCTGGCTTCCGTGGCCTCGGCTATTGGCGTCGAGACAGAAGAGGGGCAAAGGACAAAGGGGGTGTGGCTTCGGAATGTGGACATTCCCAAAATTTTCATTGACCAATCGGGGTATGGCTTTATGTCAACGTATGACCAGCTCACCAATTTGTGGCGTTGCATTTCTTTTCTTTCTTTTTTTTTTTAAATTACCAGATTGAGTTTTACAGTAAAATGCACAATATTTGGTTTTTGTATGTCATCAATGATTAATACTTTCTTGTTATCGCTGCTTCGAGCAAATGCTTTTTGATTGATACAAAAGAGAAAGAGGAAACGGTGGAAGCCACCTAGATGGGCAAACCAGTCCTAAGGCACACAAGGGTTTTTTTTAAAACTGATTGTACCCTTTTTTTGTACATGTGGGGTGTTTTTGGGGGGTTGCTTTTTGTGTTGCACCCAGTCTCATAAAAGATCCTGTTGTAACGGAAGCTGTCAATTCTGGAAATATAAAATTCCATGTCGCTTTCAAGTGTTGAAACGAAATTGTTTTTTTTTTCCCCTTGGGTTTCTGTAAAACTCAGCAAACCGTGTTATTTTGCCACAAACCCATTCTCAAAAATGGAAAAAGGAACGTGTTGTAATAAAGCCTTTGTTATCAAAATGGTTTTCTGCCCCATTGTTTACTTTCACTTACACTTGATAAGTCGGCCATTTTGCAGGAACTCACCGTGAGATTATTTTCACGATGCACCAGAAATAGGTAGTGTCGTAGTCAACCTTCATGTTCTTTTATTAGCCTTAACAGTTGAGCACAACAAGCTGAACTGCTCGTTGGACCATATAAAGTCAAAGGGTTCAAATCAATTTACGTCAGCTTGGAAATTTATGGAGGGTCTCTGCAGTGTCTGAGATCATAAATCCAGGGAGCTGGCAGCCACGCTTCCTGACTCGCAGGTGGTAGTGACTTGGCAATCGGACCATCCAATTAGTGTGCAGCTCTGTGCCGTACATGCTGCGTCTCAAAGCCTGCTTCATTTAGTGTTCACCTGCAAATCCTCCTACCATTATCTGAGTCAGTGTTCTCTCTTTTTTTTAAAAAAAGCCCATGTGAAAGTTCATGTTCCAGTTCTATAAAATCACTAACTATATATATATATATATGTATATATATAAAGCATCAGCCATACAGTCAGTATTACTGATTCATGACTCATGCGTGTGAGTTTTGATATTTAGGGCTTGACCGCAGACCTGCACTAATATGACCTGATAAGGAAATCTGTTGCTTGATGCTGTACCAGTGTTGAGGATGTCAGAATATTCAGAACTTGTGCTGTTAAGACCGTGTTATGGATCTAATGTCATCTCGTTTGAATGAGACTGCAACGGATGTATTACACAATAAGATATATTCATTTACATTGTTCACTCATTCATATCATTTTCTGTTGTTCATTTGTGTATGGAAATATCTGCCTTTTTCCAAACGCCAGTCTAGCAGTTAGCAACTTTCGCTTGGCCATGACATGACCTAGCGACTTATTACCTCATTTGCAAGTGAACAAGAACTTTCCGCAAATTATATTTAGCTAGTTTATCCAGACCATCATGCTATTAAACCTATAGGCCTAGTCAAAAGAATTGTAATTTACTATGAAGCATAAAATGTTACCACAAGTAACGTCACACAAAAATATTAACTGACCCTCTAGCTGTTAACGTTTATCCGTAAACAGATTTAGCTAGGGAAGATGCCATGTTTTGATGTGATCTAGCTGGAGAATTATTTATCTACCAATCTACATACTTCAGTATATTTATGAATCAGCTACGCTGTAACTAATCTTACATGTTGTACAGCTAAATGTCTTCCTGCACTTTACTTTACTTGGCGCTCAGTTGCTCTTAATTTACCATGACGTTATAAGCTTTTTCTGCTCTGTAACGCAATCAGACACACTTAGCACACAGATAATCTCATATCCCACTGTAAGTGGATTGGTCTTAAGTTAGTTACTGTGTTTAATCTGTTGCACAAGTAAGGCTGTGCAGTACTGACAGGACCTGGAATGGTCTTGAGCATGTATTTATATCTCAGGCGCTAACATGTGCAACTTCGCAAACCTAAGGCTCATAAAACACCTTCTGCACCTACAAGTCTCTCTGTTTTCTCTCTTGCTTTTTTACGCACCTTATTTCGACACCTCCTCCTTCTAAAGAAGATGTTAATTAAAGATTCCTTGCCTGCGGGGAGCTTGTCGCATGTACAAATCAACGATAATAGCACATTACACACCCTTTGCAGATGTGCTGCAGCAACGAAGACCAGAAGTAGCAGTTGAGTTAAGGTAGAGTTGCTTCTACCCCAGAGGTAAACAGATCCAGGCACGCCGTAGGAATTTAGTAAAAGCAAAAAAAAAGAAGGTCCTAAGGAAAGCATAGTATTACCCTGAGCTTATACATGGCTTTACTAACCACTGGAAGTGAACAATATTTAGTATCAGGAATTTAAAACCTGACCTCATGTATTTGGTGGAAACCCAATAAAAAAAGTGATTCTAAATTTAAACAAAGAGCTAAAGTTACACTGTGTTCCGTTTGACCCGGGAAGTCGGAATGTCTTTTGACTGGAACGTCTAATTTCTGACTCGGTAAGTAAGGGGTCATGCAGTACCGTGGTCTGACACTATGGGCCGTGGCAGCGTAGTTCCCCCAACAGGATAACTCCATCTCCCAGCAGCCCCCGGGGCAATTAAGTGCAACAAGAGACACCGGTGCCTTGGCCTATTTAAAGAGCCCTTTGGCCCAGTGCTCTGGTCGCTTCTCTCGACCATTTTCCCGGTACGTAACACTAGCATGAGGTAATCTGTCTCCTTGTTGTAGAGGAGAGACCATGGGGTAGGACTTCGGTCTGAGGTAATATAGTAGGATCGCTCGAATGTCTCTTCATCTGCTCCTTATTTCCAGCACTAAGTGCTCTCTCTCTCTCTTTCTCTCTCTCTCTCTTTCTCTGCCCCCTGAGCAGCGGCGATCTTTCCCCTTTACTATAAACTACGGCGGTGTTCCAGTTTCTCTCTGCCTTCACAGGTTTCTCTAGGATTCGCCCTTCACTTTTTACTACGCTGTTTCATTCATTCTTTTCCCCCAAACTTCATTCATGAAAAGTGCTTTTGTTTGAGAGCGCGAGTTCGGCTTTTACTTTTGAGCTTATTTCTCCTCTTGGTTTCTGAGTGTCTGTGTAGCTCAGCGGTAACTCAGAGCCTCTTCATGCTGAGGATCCGGGTTCGGTTTCTGGTCCTCACACTTTTTGAGAGTATAAAAGATGGATACACAAATATATTTCCTTTTTATTTTTCCTCGTTATTTCCCCAGGGTTGCATTTATATATATTTATTCCCCCAATAAATATATATTATTATTATATATAATAATAATAATATATATATATAATAATAATATTATAATATATATTATTAAATATATATTTATTTAACCCCGCACTAATCCTGCACTTGGTCCAGATGCTCCGACCTTGCCGTAATACAGTAAGTCAGGGGAACCTCGCCAACTCCAAGTTCACAATCCAAGATAGCTGCTCCATACATCAACAGCAGTGGGACATCATTCCCAGCTCGGGACTTCAGCTTCTCAGACAGTGGGAACACAGACTTATGAAGCCCTCCCATCACACTAAAGTTAGCTGGTTGTAAATTTCAGATTTTGATTATGTAAATTCTTTTTCAAATTTGCAATTATGACACCATGTTGAAATGGTTTTCTAACATATAATCATAGGATCAGACGCAAAATGTATAGAAGTGTTTTATTCCTCTTAGTGAACAATGCTTCACACTTCCTAACCTTTTATTATTACATTTAATGTTATGGAACATCAATGAGACAAGGTAGTAACAGTTCTCATCTATGTTATTGGTCATGTTTTTGTCATGTTGCAGTGAATCTGGGAAGTGCCAAGTTCTCTGTCCTGAAGACTTTCCTGTGTAATGCAATAAAGCAAGTCGAGTCTAGTCAAATGGGTGTTGTTGTCATTTCAGCCATATACAATCTGAACAGTGCATACTGAAATGAAACGACGTTCCTCCAGGACCTACAGGTGCTACATGCAACTACACAGTACTACATAAAGTGTACAAAACAATAAAGTGCAGAAGTGGTGTTGACCCATACACGGGATGAGGGTATGAGGGATATGGAGAATAAAGTGCAGCAAACAAAGCACCATTTTGGATCCAGAGTGGCCGCTGCATGCTTCCGCCACAACGCCATCTTGAATAGTCCCTCACACTGGAGACTCCTTCCATCAATGTTCAATAAATGTCTCTTTACAGCAATCCTTAGCATTTTTAAAATGTTTCATTATTACCACTTATTATTAGGACCACTGCACTTCTTATTCCACTTGTTTTATTTTCACCAATTTCTGTTCAATAATATCTTATACTTAAACTCCACCACTCTACACTTGGTGGAAAACTTGGTATGGTTGTAGCCTGACTGGTCGGATACGGCATATAAAGTTTGTATCCTTAGATATGTGTTCACCTTCATGCTAGCACCCCTGAAGAGGGGTGGAAACCAAAAGAAAAAAAGCATTTTATGGCAGGTTGGCCTCTAGTGAATAATGTTCAAAGCAAAAAGTCTAGTGCTTCCCTATCCAATATCTTGTGATCTAAAGTCTCTAACGTTACCAAATTTCACATCCTGTGTCACAAGCACATTTTTAAGCAAATTTCATGAAGTTTTGTCCATAGAGGATGCTGCAATTGACATACTGTATATAATTTATAACAGGCAAAAAAGCATAAGAAGTTATGTCATGCTTACTATAGATTTATAAATGAGCAGCAATCAATTCATATTTCGATTGATTATGGATAATGGATATAAAGTACAGTGTATTGTGTATGCCTTGTATTTGTAATGCACATTTTATTAAGTTCTGTCAGTGAAAGCCTGTGAATGTAGTTCCTGTTTTGTTCTTCTGTACGCTGTTGACTCTTGGCTCATAGCAATCAAGCTTTTATTCTATACAAAATATTCTGCACCTAGCTGACCTGCAGCTCAGCCTCAAACATTGAGAGCTTTACTGTTTTAATTGAACACCTCTACAGATTACCAATCTGTTCATGAAGACTGAGATGGGCTTACTAGTTAAAAACCTATTCTACTGCCATTGGTCTAATGATCTTTTTGCCCCATCACAAATGAAGCCAGTGGGGGTCCATTTAGCTTTTCACAAGCCATTGCACACAGGATTGTGGCTCAGTGCCATGTCATGACTAATGTTTCAGTGCAAACTGCCAGGAATATCAATGTCTTTGATATGCTTTGTCATTTAGGTGTCATGGTCTAGTAATGACAGTCATTCATTTCATTGTACATACTGCAAACGAATCACTGGAATTGTTCCATTTAAGGGATAATCAATAACATTATTTATATGCTTATGCTATTTTACAATCAGAGATGAGATTTTTAACAAAGCAGCTTAGAAGCATCTGAAGCAATACAGTACAAATGTCACAAATATTGTAAAAACAAAAATCAGATAATTCAGAAACGGACCCACTCTCATTATCATTCCCATAGCTGCTGACTAGTTGTGACTAAAATATGAATCCCACCATCCTCTGCTGAACATCATTCCATCTGTCCATCATGACGGCACACTGAATTAGCCAAAGTAAACAGAGAGCCGAGCTCTTGTTGCCATGGCAACTTGGGGCAGAAAGCATCGTTTGTTGAGGCAAAATTCAGCGTGGATCAGATCGGTCACTGAGCTTGCACATGTCATAGCTCTAACTATAAGAGGAAGTTGTACTGATAGAGAACTGTATACCAGAATGATCTGATGACAAAAGTGATCTTATCAGTTTCTCAAAGAATAATTTACATGGCTACACTTCCCCATTGGCCCAGCATGCATTTGTTTAGGTATTAGAGCAGTATCATGTGCACTCCATTCAATATGCTTTGTTCAGATAAAAATAGATGGTTATCTTGACACCCACAATGTAACTTAAGCAACCCAAATCAGCCAAGCTTATGAAGGTTTTCGTGGCTTCCTTCCATAACTGTCCTGATTTACATTCCAGTGGCAGATTTTTGTCTTACGTTTCATCTGAGCTATTTGCAACGATCACAACTGCAGCGAGCTTGTTTTGTTCCTCATCGACACGAACATTGCTAACAAAGTGAGAAGGCCTGAGACAGCTCAGAAAGCAACTACATGTAAGATAATAAAGTAAAATAAAAACCTTGCAAGAAAAAAAAACAATGAAAGGTTAACTATCTGAAAAAGAAATTAACATCATTACAGAATAAAGTGGTTTCCAAATGGCCATTAATAAAAAAATTGGCAAGACAGATTTGCTTTATAGTCAGTTTTGTAAAAAAAAACCAATATATTAAGGCTACACCCTTAAAAATAAAGGTGCCAGAAAAGGTTTTAAGTGATTCTGTAGAACATCCATTTTGGTTTCTCTAAAGAGCCAATTGCTGGACAGCCATTTGTTGGTTTCACATGGAACAGAAAATTATCTTACCATAAATGTGGAAGGTTTTTATGATGGAAAATATATGCACAGGTCATTGTGGCATCAACCCCATGCAGTGACTTTAAGTCACTTTAAAGAACAGAAAGATTACTTGGTGACATGGTGGCTCAGTGGGTAGCACTGTCCTCACAGTACCTCACACCTTACAGCAAGAAGGCCCCGGGTTCGATCCCCGGGGGGATTTTTCTGGATCCTGTTCTGGAGTCTGCGTGGGTTTACTCCCATAGTCCAAAGACATGTAAGTTAGATGAATTTGTGTCTCTAAAGTGTTCCGAGTGTGTGCATGAGTGTGTGTGCCCTATGATGGATTGGTGTCTAGGGTCTAGGGTTGTTCCTGCATTCTGCCCTAAGCTTTCAGCTAGGCACCGGCTCTCCCATGAACCTGAATAGGAATAAGCGGTTAAGTTAATGGATGTATATATATATATAATCACTATGTTTCCCTGTCCTATGATTAATAGGTGAACATGTTCTTCAGAAAGAGGTAACTCAAATGCCTCAAACAGCAAGCAAAGAGTAGCATATGGAGTTTGAAAGAACTTCTTGACTGCTGAGGCTACATTGTGGTTTGCTGTGTTTATTCTGTTGTCTCTCCAGGCCTCATTATGCACTGACATGGTCCCTACATGGTCCTCGTCTCAGGGCATCAACTGCAGTAACTGCATTATATAGAAGAGAGAAAACTGCTGATGGTTCATGGGAAGTACTCTGCATGCCATCTCTTTCCCATTAGTCCTGACCGAGCTGAACAATGGTAGCAGTTGTGGGATAGACGCCGGGCAGTTCCGGCTGAGTTAATGCATCGCTGGCAGGAAATAGCGATCAATAGTGTTGATTTGGACTTTCAGATCAAGCTGTAATGCTCTGTGGTCCCACAGTCAGAATGTACTGTATGGAGAAAAACATTGCTGGTTGTGTATGAGCTTGTGTGTGTGTGTGCTGACTTTTCCACTGGACAGTAGTGTTACTAATGTGAATCGTGACCTAGTAGTACCTGCACCACTCTGGGGCAGGGGTGGCTCAGTGGTTCAGGTGTTGGGGTGTTGATTAGAAGGTCAGGGGTTCAAGCCCCAGCACCACCAAGCTGCCATTGTTGGGCCCTTGAGCAAGGCCCTTAATCCTCAACTGCTCAGTTGTATAAATGAGATAAATGTAAGTCACTCTGGATAAGGGTGTCTGCCTTGTAAATGTAAATGTACTAAGTACCTTCATTTTTCGCAGAACATAACCCTGAAACTAGCTGGAGGTTATGAGATGTTGCAGTGACACCATTTCCTGTGGTTCTATAAGCTGAACCAAAGCTTGGTATCATCTCTACAAGATTTTGCAAATAAACTCTCCTAATAATGACACAGAAATAAAATGGCCTGTTTGCTAGTTTACACTATCAGCCTCCATGAACCATGTCTAGCTGAAATATTGTTTTATTCTTGCATCATGCTCTCATTTTTCCAGTCTACAGTTGATTGGTGTGTATACATGTCTGAAGTAGTCAGTCACGTCAGTCCACGTTTACTCATCTTCCCCAGTTTCCTCTTCAGAGCAACACACATCCTTTGTTCACGGTTTTCAAAATGAAGTTGTCAAATTGTCTCACTTCCTTTACTACATCATGATCCCTCATTATAGAATGCTTTCTGCCTAAACATGTGTCCTTCCTTTACCTACCTAACATATTACTGTACTATACTGTATTAAAATACATATTTGCTGAGGGAAGACAGCTAGATGACATGATGACAGCATGAATCATTTTGAAACCTGAGGCTGTTAAACATTCTGAAACCAGAGACAAAAGAGACAGAGGCATCACTGGCATGTGGCATATCGGGGTTAATCACATCGAAAACCTGTGTCTGAGAAAGAGAGAGAAACACCGTGGGCTTAATTACCCGCAAGCTGTTTAATAGCAGTGCTAGAATCAGGCCTTGGGCTTTAATTAGAGCAGTGCGAAAGGCAGCAAGCGCACTGTGTGTCATCTGAAGCATAGACTTTGATCAGCACTCTGAGGAACGGGGATGTGTTTCAGAGCGTAGCAACTACAGCCACACCCAGGCCTAATGAATCTGTTTAGTAACAGGCTTCAGTATTTCCTAGCTTTTCAAAAATATAAAAAAAAAAAAAAAAAAAAGATGCAATATAGTGTGCACCCAGGAATAAATAACATGGCTAAGCGATACAGCTACTTCCAAATACCTTTGCATGCACATTTGCCTAGTCAAATCTGAGTAAATTGCACAGTATAGTTTAGCAGCAATAGTTTAGCTAACATGTTACCAATATTTATCTTGATTGCTAGTTGGCTTGAATAATCCCTGCTGAAAAATCTGCCTTGGTCTGACCAGCTGCAAGATACAGTAGCTAACTATTTTGTTAAATTAAAAGCAGTAAAAGCTGAAAAAGTGTGCCTACAAACTTAGTTATAGAATGTTGGGAAAAAGTTAAAATAGTGTTTCAAAGTTATGATATTGTATCTTTAAAAAAAGCGTAAATAGTACTGGATATATTCTCATTTTAATTTTACATTTCATCACTCCTCAACGTTTTTTATTCACATTTGTGCAAATCTTTGTGATAATCTATTTATCTATAGATAAATAGGGCCTTGCTCTATTCGTGGAATCTACCTTGTCAGGGGTTCTCCATCAATTTCAGTTAGTGAAACCTTCTCCTTAATCACTTCATGATTCTCCATATTTAGCCTGCTCACTAAGTTAGTGGTTGTCTTGAAAGTTGTCCGTTTGGTTGTCATGTAAATCACACTGACTTCCTGTTTCATAAGGAAATACAGTATGTATACAAACAAAATCTAATCGTAGCTAAGGAGCTGTTTCATAGGGATTTAAACTATTATGGTTAGTCTCCGCCTTGGAGGCTCCGCCCACAGGATATGGAGCGTCTGATATGTTTTGTACACGTGCTTCAGAATGCTAAAGGTTGCAATCCAATTTCCTCTTACTTATGAAACATAGAGCTAATTATTGTGTAATTTAAACCAGTAGCCATGTTCTCTAACGATGTAGTAAGCCTAGCTATTATGTTACGTCATTACATCACTCAGACAAATTCATTAGTATTGTCTTGACAATGACTTGTCAATAACTAATGCATTTTTATTTACACATTGGAGCCAATAGCGTCTGACTTCTGATGAAAAAAATTAATCTGCCTATTTATTCTATTTCTGTTTTTATTTTTCATGACTGTATGATTGACTCCATCAGAGTCGTTATAATATTAGTCACTATAATACTATAATATGCATTATATTGTCTACATTTTTTGACAAATTTAGGTTAGCTAAGCTGTAATCCAGTAGCTTTATTTGGTCATGCCGGGCAGCACAGGATGTTCAAATCAGAGAGGTTGAATGCACATATAGTACAGGCCAAAAGTTTGGACACACCTTCTCATTCAATGTGTTTTCTTTATTTTCATGACTATTTACATTGTAGAT
>JAOTRJ010000029.1:3704067-3715666 GCA_028564905.1 Leptodoras praelongus | reverse complement strand
CTCCACGTGTTCATTCATAGTTTTGATGCCTTCAGTGAGAATCTACAATGTAAATAGTCATGAAAATAAAGAAAACATTGAATGAGAAGGTGTGTCCAAACTTTTGGCCTGTACTGTAGATGAACTGTAGACTTTTTCTATCCTCTGTAACTCATCCATTCATGATCAGCTTTGTATTCTGGTCTCAGTCACTTAACTGGCCGATTAAATCATTTGCATAAGACTTTGTTGTGCCTGTGGGTTTAACAGGGATTGCCGGAATTCACCGGCGGAGCTGATTCAAATGGGCGGGAAATTTCCATTACATGTTATGAACTGCCTCAGACATCCCCTACAACATGATGCCCTCACTTCCTGCTTTTATATCACTTAACAAAGATCTACAGGTATTACAGTGGAGAGAGAACGAGGTCCTACCAGGCAGAGATTAAGAGCCACCAGTCGTCCTTGGTGTTGAATTGTCAAGGAAAATAATCAACTCTGGACTATTTGGTGGAAATAATCACAAACAGACAGCAGCGTGCAAGTAAGATGGCTTTTAACATCAGCTGAGAGAGACGGTCAGACCGTGTGCTCTCCTCAGCTGATGTTAAAAGCCATCTTACTTGCACGCTGAAGATGAAGAAGAAAACAAGATTTTGTATAACTAACAATGAGTACAATTATGCATATAGTAAATGCCTATAATACTCATTGTTGGTTATACCAAATCTTGTTTTCTTCTTCATTTATCATCACTAGCTCCGGTTCGTCCAGGTGTCCATCAGAAAAACCCTTTTATTTCAGTCTGCTACAGCCATTACGTTTTCTTTCTTCTGATGAGAGTGATGTACAAGAGCTCAAATCAGTTACACGATAACATTGTAGTGTCTAGTTCTTACTCATTGTTTTTTTTTCTTCATTGGAACTCCCGCTTTTACGCTTTTCATTAAAACCAAAGCCGTAATATATACAGCACACCATTGTCTTTAAGTAAGTCCAGGCACTTGAGTCTGTCTGGTCCTTTTTCCTAATTAAGAATTATATTTGGTCCCGAAGTCTATTTCTAGTCCATGACTGAGTAAAATGGTCACGGGAAGTTCATCTGTTGCTGGTTCTGTAGCCAATCAGCGTTAACAAATTTCTCACTGGAACTATGTTTAACCGTGAACGGTGATTCATCTACGCCCGGAGTCTGTGAACGTGATAAAATAATCTGACTCCTGCAGATCCTATTCAGAGCTGCAGTCTGCTTTTTTTTAAAGGAGCTTATTAAAGCGTTCATTTTTCAAAGGGAACGCTGAAGGGGGAGGGGGGGGTTCGCACCTTATTCAGGCTTTCGTTGGATGATAGCCTAAACGTCCTCCGTTAACAGGCTTGAGGTGGTCGGTGTGAAAGTTATTGTTTGCTCTTGTGGAGCGTAACGTCGCAGTCGGGGTAATCAGCGTAATCGATTATGAGACGTTCACTCTACTGTCGGATAGGTTGTCTGTTTTTTTTTGTGGTGTGTTTAACAGGGTTGAAGGTGTCTCAAAGACCGTTTGTGATCAAACCACATTCAGAGGTGGTCTGGGATGCATGTTAACACCAGGTGTGAACAGGTGTGCGTGTCCACTTGTGATCTGATCAGCCAGGACACGTGTTAACGCCAGGTGTGTGTCCACTTGTGATCGGATCAGCCAGGACACATGTTAACGCCAGGTGTGAACGGGTGTGTGTCCACTTGTGATCTGATCAGCCATGTTAACGCCAGGTGTGAACGGGTGTGTGTCCACTAGTGATCTGATCAGCCAGGACACGTGTGAATGGGTGTGTGTCCACTTGTGATCCGATCAGCCAGGACACATGTTAACGCCAGGTGTGAACGTGTGTGTGTTCGCTTGTGATCCGATCAGCCAGGACACATGTTAACGCCAGGTGTGAACGTGTGTGTGTTCGCTTGTGATCTGATCAGCCAGGACACATGTTAACGCCAGGTGTGAACGGGTGTGTGTCCACTAGTGATCTGATCAGCCATGTTAACGCCAGGTGTGAATGAGTGTGTGTCCACTAGTGATCTGATCAGCCAGGACACATGTTAACGCCAGGTGTGAATGAGTGTGTGTCCACTAGTGATCTGATCAGCCAGGACACATGTTGATGCCAGGTGTGAACAAGGCCAAAGTCACTTCATAGAAAGTGTTTAGGTTTACTCTACTGAGAATGAAGATCTTGTCCACCAAGTGAGCCAGAAGTATCTCTTTCTTTTTCTTAATTGCAAAGAATGTTTGTTTTGACTCTGAAATGCAGACCCGGTGCTACAAGATGTCTCTGGAGTTCATATATTAAGTATTTGTGCAGTGAAGCTCAGCAGCGCTTCTCTGGGTTATTCTTTCTTTTTCTTTTTTTTTTGAGGATCGTTAATAAGGTTTCTTTTTCAGTCTTAAGTTATCAGGGAACAACATCTAATTTATGCAAGCCTGAAACCAGAACAAATGAACACATCTGTCTTTTATAGTAGTACCGGTAATACACGCACCCCGACTGCATGCCCGTATGCCGTTTCTCGTCGTATGTAAGGAGATACAACGACGTCCTAAATGTTTCATACCGTCGCAGACTTGCTTCCTAATTTACATCTGATCTGATGTAAAACCTGGAGCTTAACAGAATATGAAGGCTTGACCGTATTTGTAAAGAAAGGATACCCCTTACATTCATTAGACCGTTTGTAAGGCGCGTCGTCGCTACTCCAACCTTTTTCCTAACACGTTTCAGTGTATGTAAATTGCCTAATTCTGTTTATTCCTGTGTTGCTTTGAGCCTTGCCCCAGTGGTCTAGCTGACAAATAAATTTCTCTGTTGTGATGGCTGAGATTGCGTCCTGGGGGGGGGCTGTGTTTCTGACTTTCTCCTTAATTAAAACAGTCACTCGCTGGCAGTAATTGGGCTTTTACTTCTCCCTAGCTGCCATGCCTGCCATACCCAAGAAGCTATCCAATTAATATGCTAATGAACTGATAAATATTTATGAGCGTTTTTGAATTATGCAGAAAGCTTTCTGAGGTCTCTCTCTCTCCGTCTCTGTCTCTCCGTGAAACGAATCGCTCACAAGACTTCAAAGCCGCTCTCGGCTAACGAGGAACGGGGCGCGCTATTTGCATATGGCTTTAATCAGCTGAATACTGATTACGTTTCATTATGGATGCTAGTGTTCCAGTTGCGGTCTTTGTTTCGCTCTGGTGAGGCTGAGAGAACTCTCGCTGCTTCACGCTCCTAGCTGTAACTTTCAGTATTGCATCCGCGCGGGCACACAACAGGAGCCAGCGGAGCTCGGGCAGGCTTTTTATTTCCGTGTCCTTTTAACAGCATCGTGGACGACTTGGTACTCTGTAGTACAGCTCGCACTGGTGAGAAAATGGTTCGTGCTAGAGATCATGGAGATTATTAAGTGTTTCTGGTGAGTGTCTTGGGGTCCTGGGGTCTCCGTGTGTGGGTTTCGTATAATCTTTTATTTGCGTTTGTTCTGGATTTGAGTTTTCATGTTGGATTGCAATTAAGGCTGTGGATTAATCCTGCTGGGGACACGCATGGACGTGGACGTGGACATGTTCTCGTTTTCATTTCTTCTTGTAACTCGCCACTAGCAAATTTTCATGAGATTTATATATAAATAAATAAATAAAGTGCTTCAAGCGCACATGGGATTTGAAGAGCTGTTCCTCTGGCAGAAGGCTGGGTGCTACTTTAGAGATCATTAAGCGTCCATGGACAATCCAAGGCAGCAGATGTTCAAGACGTTTAGTGTAACTTGAACAAGACCTCATATGATATATTAATATATATATATATATATATATTTTTTTTTTTTTGCTTTTCAGATTCTACAAGTGCAGCAACAGGATCAAGTAAAACTGCCATGGAGAATGGAATACACGGAGTCCAAGGTAAAACCCGATTCATTTGTGTTAGTGTGATTTTATTTATTTATTTATTTATTTCTCCTCTATGAAGCATGTGGGTAACTTTTTCTCTTTTTCTCCCTCTATCTCTCTCTCTCTCTCTCCATCCAAGCTGCTCAGACAAACGGGCTGGACTCGCAACCGAAACCAAATGGACAAGCAACAAGTGCAATCAGCAACATGCAGGCACAAGCCCTGCTCCAGCAGGTAATCCACAATTCCCATACCTTTAACGTTCTCACACACAATTCGGTTTAGGTTAGGTTACTGAATAGGTTTAGACTACTGCGTCTTCCTAGTAAAAATTCCCTCTCCATAGAGCCCGGTGTGTAATTTATTAAGAGTGTGCCTCTGCGCTCATTATCCGGTCGGACCGAGCCGGAGCGATCAGAGCGGTATGTTAATTAAACACTGCTGCAGTCTTTCCAAAAGCAGGTGGAGGAGAATATGCAAATCTATGCAGAATTTATTTACACTGCATAATGCCGTCATTTGCATAATGTGTGTAGAACAACTCCAGGCAATTTGATTCCCCCTGTGAGATTTTTGCCTTCCAAACTTCCGTACTACATTCATCATTCTCAACCGTTACGGCGACCCCGACACCGTTGTGTTGTTCAGCGTTCGGTGCTCCCCGGTAGCTTTACGTTGATTTTAATCGATCGGTTTCTGCCTTTCATCAAGGCACTTTTGATGTGTTAAATAAAAACGCAAAGGTCACCGATGATGGATGATGGAGGTGTTAAAAATGGCTTTTGTCACTGATGAATGCTTCGTATTCTCCTAAATAAGCCCCCCCCCCCTAGTTTTAGAGCTTTCCACACCAATTCAGTGGCGAAATGTACAAAACGGTCTGCTCTGACAGTTCGTGGATCATATGAGTGTATAGATACTGTGCGTGTTACTGTGCAGACGCCACTGACAGCTTTCGACACTAACCCCCACCTCCCCTCCACTGCAGGGTCTCTGTATCATCCAAGCATTATTAGCTGTTCCATTGACCGGAACCATTTTAATGTACAAATCAGGAAGTACAGCTTTCTAAATTAAGACACAAGAACCTTGGAATCTGAAGATTCAGCTTATTAAGCGGTAGAAATTTGTCTCGCATGTTATGTTAGATCTTGAGAAATGACCTGCAGACAGGCCCAAGCCTTAGAAAAAATGTGAGCGCTATTAAATCTTCATGTATGCTGCTGTAGTGTTAGTCACTTGATGTTGGACATGGGTTCCACAAAGGTGGTTTTAATTACTTACAACAGATAAGCCTCCATAGGGACTGAATTTAATTTAACCCAACCTCACTGAGCTCCAGTTTAAGGTGAAGGCTTAAAGGTATGAAGTTTGTTGGTCTTTAGTTATTTTAGAGTGTTTATCAGACATTTTTGCCATGAATGCTGATTGTTCTGTTTGTGTGTGTGTGTGTGTGTAGCTGAGTCTGAGTTCAGCGCAGCAGCAGCAGTTGTTTCTGCAGCAGGCTCAGCAGATCCTGGCAGCCGCTGTGCAGCAGCAGTCAGCTGGCCAGCAGAGCAGCACCACTGGAGCCAACATCTCAGCTTCTGCTGCTACACCCATCACCCAGATCCCCCTCTCTCAGCCTATCCAGATTGCACCCGTAAGAACAATAAAATGATTGCATCCATCCATCCATCCATTCATCTATGTATCCGTCTATACACACACATACTGTATGGGTTTATCTGAAAAAAATAAAACTTTTATGAGATATACTGCATTTGAGAGAAGAAACAAAAGGAGCATACACCACCAAAGGCTTGGTCATCGCTAGCGAGGATGGGTCGTGGTTCACCACTGTGTGCCAAACTTCATGAGAGAATTGTCAGTCAGTTGTTTCTCAGAACAAGATTGCAAAGAATTTCAGTCTTTCATCATCTGTAGTTCATAATATCATGAATAGATTCAGGGAGTCAGGAGAAATCTCAGTGCGTAAAAGTCAAGGGTGGAAACCACTGCTGAACGCGTGTGACCATCGAGCCATCAGGCGGTACTGTTTGAGAAACCGTCATGCTACTGGATCAGGAAATGATTCAACCTGAATTTGTATTATGCAAAGAGATAGCCATGTATTTATTTTAATTTCTGCCATCAAAAGAACATCTTTTCCCAGGAGCTCCATGTCCATTTCAGCAGGACAATGCCGGACAAGATCTGTCTCCTATTGAAAATGTACAGAGCATCATGAAGAGGAGAATCAGACAGCAGCGACTACAGACTGTTGAGCAGATCCGGTCTTGTACACAGCAAGAATGAGCAAAAATTCCACTTGCAAAACTGCAACCATTAGTATCTTTAATTCTCAAATGATTAAAAAGTATAATTAAAAGAAAAGTATACTTTTTTGACCCAGTGGTGAATAGGAATACATTTTTAAATTTGTTTATATTTAATAACTAGAATTAAGTTCATCATTTAAGGCCCTGAGCCTGTTTAACGGGACGGTTATGACTGGAAGGGCATCCGACATAAAACATGCCAGATTGAGGTGCGGACTTGAGCCGCTGTGGCAGCCTCAAGAGGATGGGAGCAGCAGGAAGAAGAAGATCTTGGAAGAAGACCCTGAAAATCTTTTCTTTGTCCTTTAGTCTGTTAAATAAAGCTCCAAGTAAATAAACATATTACAGATTTCACATTGCATTTGTAGAAAGTGTCCCAACTTTTCTGGAAATGGGGATTCTACTGACTTTCTACTAAAGATCTAAAGCAGAAACCACACCTCATTCCACCTGTGTTTAATCAATGAATCTAATCAGTGGATCTTGACTTTCAGTAGTGTGAGGCTTCTGCTTGTTTGGAAGGAAAACCTGCACCCACACCTTCAACCCTTTATGCTTTAGATCAGGGGTCTCAAACTCAATCCACAGTCACTGCTATATTGTGCATAATGCTCAGAGCTGATTTCCTTGTTATACCCTTAACTTGGTGTGTTCTTGGTTCCCTTCAGCAGCTGCAGCCTACGGGCCTTAACCTGCAGCAGTTTGTGTTGGTGCAGCCGGGACAGCTCCAGCCTGCTCAGTTTATCATCTCCCCTTCACCTCAAGGCCAGACTGGTATGTACATCTCCAGACCACCATTCATACCACAGTGCAGTTCACGCTCACTGGAGCCCAGCATGTTCCATAATTTCAGTGTGCTTCTTTTAAAAGGAAATATTTACATATCTTTTAACATTTGGGGAAAACCCTGTGATTCACTTCTCACTTAAACTGATGACGCTCTTGTGTAATTCCCACCTATCCACCAGTTCTCGCTTATCATTTGATTATTAACAACCAGAAAGGGTGAAGGTGGTCATATGCTACCTCCAATACACATGAAGCCAACCAACCACATCTTTTCAAACTGCTGCTCATGTAGCTTCACAGGGCAGCACAACACACACTGAGGATCCTATCTGCTGTCTTCCACACACAAGCTCACAAATGCCTTCTGTCGTCTGGTGTTACTGTGATTGACAGGAGAGAGAGAGTATCTCATTCTTCACACCCACAGCCAATATAGAATGATTGAGCAAGACTTTTGGGTTAGGGTTCACCAAAAATCTACGGCCCTTTATTTATTGTCTATATTAATATATTATTTAGATATGTTATGTAGTAGCTTTTACTCTTGACTTATTTTTTAATCGCCTTCTCTTTCTTTCTGTTACTTCATTTTTAGGTCTTCTTCAAGGCCTTCAAGCCCAGAATCTTCTGACACAACTACCTCAAAGTCAAGCCCACATCCTGCAGCCGCAGCCAAGCATTGCTCTGACTACACAGGTCAGCTACAAATTCCACTGCCTCTTCCACACAGTCTCCATGTTTGCTTAATAAGCTTTTCTGACAGTGAGATCAGAACCAGCTCTCTGTTCTTTGCTATCTTTGATATGGTGGGGTTTTTTTTCTAATGCAATTCAGAGATTTTTTTTTTCCGCTGTCCATAGGCAGCAACACCTACACAAAAGATAGCTGCCATGCCATCTGCTGCGCTGCCCACAACGAAGCGGGTGGATGTTCCTCTGGTGGAGGAAGCCAGTGAACTGGAAGAGCTCGAGCAGTTTGCCAAGGCCTTTAAGCAGAGAAGGATTAAACTTGGCTTTACTCAGGTACCCAAAGTGCACAATATTGTTAAGTGATGAATTGATGATGCTGTCAAAGTTCATCATAACTTCAATATTTACATTTAACTACCAGGGAGACGTTGGCTTGGCCATGGGAAAGCTGTATGGGAATGACTTTAGCCAGACCACCATCTCCCGCTTTGAGGCCTTGAACTTGAGCTTCAAGAACATGTGCAAGCTCAAACCTTTGCTGGAGAAGTGGCTCAATGATGCCGGTTCGTCAGCTCTCTTTTATCAAATTTTGGTGGTTAGGGTTGGGTTTTCAATGACGATTATTAAATCGGTGTTTTTCCCCTTTGTTATACTCTTGAAGCTCATCCATGAACCGTTTCATTGGGTGAAATGGTTTTAATGCGGACTACCATTGTTCCTCTGTTTTTTCCTCCCTGTATTATAGAAAACATGACGTCAGAATCTGCAGTCTCCAGTCCCAGTGACATGTCCCCAGGTATTTGTGAGGGTCTAAATCGACGCCGTAAGAAAAGAACCAGCATTGATACCAACATTCGCATTGCCTTGGAGAAAAGCTTTCTGGAGGTTGGAGTACACACAAACACTAGGGGCTGGAAATGAGTCATCTTGTCCTTGTTTGTCACCCATTAAAAGCTGGAATTCTGTGTTGAAATCCTTTTTACAGCAAAGCCAAAAGCCTACATCTGAGGAGATAACACTGATCGCGGATCAGCTGAACATGGAAAAGGAGGTGGTGAGGGTGTGGTTCTGTAACCGCCGGCAGAAGGAAAAGCGGATCAACCCACCGAGCAGCAGCACATCCAGCACGCCCATCAAAACCGTCTTTACAAACTCCCCGTCAGTGGTGGGTTATTTGGAATTTTGTTAAATCTTTATTCACGTTATAGTCACACAAAAGGTCTTCATGAATCTTTTAGCAGTACGTATTGCTAATTGTCCATTATGTTTTCATTAATGTTGACAGATATCCAGCGCATCAAACGCACTGAATGCCAGTTCAGCGATCCCTATCGGCACTGCCTCTGTTCCCAACCTCACGCTTGCTGGTATGTTATCTTAGTTTTGAGGGGTCTGGTCTTGGCTCTGAATGTCTAATAGATAGAATATTGTATTAATTGAAGTTGGCCCAGCATTGAGCCCTGGGGTATACCAGTTGGAGACGCTAAAGAAACTTGGGTATGGTTTCTTGCGCTAAATAAGACCCGTTTTGTTTTTTTCAGGTACAACTCTAGGACCGGTCACGTCAAACACTGCAACAGTCATCTCTTTGGCACCCGCTGTTGCCACTCCGGCTCCGACTATGACGTCTCCGTCACTAACTCCGTCCGCTACGGCAGCAGCTCTGACCAGCATAAAACAGGAAGCTGTCCGGACGTCCGAGTCTGGGTCCACCATAGCGACATCTGCACAGGGGCCTGGGCAGCTCATCGTGTCTCCAACAGGACTAGGAGGAGCAAATCTGGCAGCCATGGCAGCAGCAGCAGGACTTAACCCAGGGATTATTTCACCCTCTCAGCTAACACAGGGGTACGCAATACCGAATGTGCTTTCAATTCAATGCACCGAGTTAGCATGTAAAGCGCTTTTTCATTGTACGTACGATTGATGGGTTAATAGTTAAATGTGTGATTTCAGGGGCGCGTTGCTAAGCTTAGCTCCAGGCTCTCTTGGTAACGCTCTGACTCCAACAGCACTGATGAACAATACCACACTGGCCACTATTCAGGGTTAGTGAACTTCATTTATGTGTATTTTGGATGCATTTTATTAATTCTCTCAGTTCATATCGGTTATATAACGCTTACCATATTTTATTCCCCCTAAGCTCTTGCATCTGGAGGGGCGTTACCCATAACCTCTATCGACGGAAACGGCAACGTGCTCTTCGCCAACACCAGCGCAGGAGGTCCCACGCCTAATATAATGACCACTCCAGTTCTGTTCAACTCCCCCCTGTCTCTGCTCCCCACCGGGATGCTGACGGCGGGCGGAGCTGGGGGCGGGGCTCTCAACTTACAGGTTACTGGTGATGCGCACCAGAGCGGTGTGCCAGTCAAAAGCATCACTGTGGCCTCCAAGGCTCAATGAACATTTCACTTCTTCCCTTGCTCTTTTTAGACTTTATTTAATCCCTTTGCTACTACCAAATATCGAGACATTTTATTATAACTATGAATTTTTATCCTTGCGCCAGGAGACTTTGTTACTTCTTTTGGACAGACCAACTGGCTGTTTTTTTAGCAGTTGTTTAAGAGCCTTCATGGAAACATTGACGGTATAGGTGTACAGATTTTTGGCACGTGCCGAGGAAACGGTCGGAATCCTAATTTTTGACTTTGATCTTTGCATGAATTGCGGGATGATTTTTTTTTTTTTTTTTTTTTTTTTAAACAAAAATGTTTGACTGAACCAAAAATGTGAGATTTTGATATCACGTTAATCGTCCTTAAACCAGATTTGACTGGGCACAAAAAAAAAAAGCAGTTTCTGTTCACTTTTTATTTCTGGGTCTGTTGTGCAGGTCCGTATTTTCAGATTTATAACCGAGATCATTGCATATATATATATAAATATATATTATTTTTTTTCCTGGTTTAAGTTAGTAAGATATGTTACTAGACGTTGTGTCTCAGTAGATGTTTTTAGGAGGCTTTTACAACAAATCTATATTGTTCTAACTAATGTATCACTTTATGAACACGGTTAGGAGGCTTTAAAAACTAGTAATAAATCTGAGGCTCTGATCTGAAGCTGGGTCTCTTGACGAGCGGTGCCAGGAGTCTTTGTTCTGTCCAACTCTTGTCTGCAAACACTGATCTTACTTTTAGCGCTCCTTCAACGTGGCGGTCACTTGAGGGCGGAAGATATCTACAGACAGCACTGATTTCTTAAGTTTCGTGTAGAAGGGAGAAGTCGGTTAGATCCCGAGAACGTTTTGACGTGACGCGCAACGCATCCCATCATACATGGTAAACTTACCGGATTTTTGAATTTAAGTCCAGTTTGTCGATAATGAAGATTTTTTTTTTTTTAATTGATAACAGCTAAACCAAATGTCTGATCATGATATATTGAGAACAGTCACAGATGTAGCTTTGCACACTGTAACAGTTAGTATATTATTAGTATTCCTAAGTATGGAGTTAACTGCTAATCCTAATGTACATGGCTTTATTCTCTCAGACATAACCTTTATGGACTGATGCTTTGAGGTGTGTAGATGTGATGTGATGTGATGCGATATGAAAAGCTTCGACCAAAGTGGGTCTAGACGTACGCGGCGACACGTCCGAGACCAGCAAGTCACTGAATTTAGGGTGAGCAGATTCACTTTTGTACATGTCCTTCATTCACCATGAAGCATCTGCTGATCATTGTTATATTGATCATTACGGACTAGTAATACCTCAGCATCTGATAATATATAGTGAGCATAATACTGACAGTAGTGCGGTGGAGGAAATATGCCGTAAATTCTTACTCATATATATATATATATATATACAGTATGTGGACACACCTTCTCGTTCAATGCGTTTTCTTTATTTTCATGACTATTTACATTGTAGATTCTCACTGAAGGCAT
>JAOTRJ010000029.1:3471164-3481918 GCA_028564905.1 Leptodoras praelongus | reverse complement strand
CCACCAGGCTGGTCCAGTTTAGCCATGAAACCTCCCACACTAAAATGACAGGTGTTTCAGTTTCATTGTCCAACCCCAGTTCAGATGACCCGCATGCCCCATTTAATAAAATATGTGATGCAAAGCAAAACAGCACCCCCTTGTGGAGAATTTCAAGGTGTGAGACATGACTGTGTTACAAGCTAGGTCTATGAGGTGCTTCGCATCTAAGAATATATAGGCTAACTCAGCATTAACTGTGCAGCGCTCACCCCGTCTGAACCAGGCGTCTGAAACGTAGCTTGACCACAGGAATTCCACTGAACATACGACCCAGGTACAGAGAGCGAGCGTTTCTCTTCGCGTTCAATTCCAGACAAGGTTCGATATGCTAAAGAGTATACATACATACATATATGTATATAACGGTAAGCTTACAGACACTTAATAATAAGAGCAGTAACAGCACCACTGTTGCTCCTGTAGTCGTTATTATTACGTACGTATTACATCATAAAATGCAGAGCGGTAAAATAAGATTTCCTAGATGTTATGTGAATCAAAGCTATTCATTACCTCACAGCTACTCAGGTCATGCCCGAGCTTCTTGCCCTGTCTGCCGTCACAGTAGCAACGGAAACTCCCGGGCGTGTTGACACACTGCTCCTCACACACAGGTGACTCACATTCGTCCACGTCTGCCGAACAGGAAGCAAACAGAACAAGTCACTTCTCTCCAGACAGCAACAACAAAGCAGCGTGTGTGTACAAGTAAAACAGAAATGTCGGACGTCTGAACTATTCCCTCTGCTGGGAATCAATGTACAGTGTAAAAGCACTAAAACATAAAATAACATCCTTGGGTTCCTAGAAGATGGTGCCATTCTGTATAACGTGTGGGACAGCCTGGCTTGTCGTGATGCACGTTATCCGTTGCTCATGCACGTCAGTAACTGCACCAAGACTGTACAGATTTAGGCGTTACACAGCATGCATGAATAAGCCAACAGAAATCTGACGCACCGTCACAGGTTTTGGTCTCGTTATTGTAGACGTAGCCAACGTCACAAAGGCACTCGTAGGTCCCATTCAGGTTCCTGCACTGCCCAGTGCCACACACACCAGCAACATCTACACACTCATCCACATCTGGAACAGAAGCAGGATAGTTAACTATAATAATAAATAATAACATTTCCATAAGAACGTTGGACGAAAAAAGACGTTTGTATCCTATTGTATCGCTTGTATACATTAAAGTACCAGAAAAACTGGTATAGCAGTTAATAATTGGTAGGTCAATCGCGTGAAACGATTCTCGCCAGCCGACGCTGCTCACGTTCACGTCCTAAGTTCGAGGTTTTGCCGGAATCCTTGTAGTCACGGTACACCCTTGGAAATACATGAAAATCCAAACTTTGCTTCTACCTCCGAAATGCTATAACTCATCTCATGAGCTCCAGCTATTAAACCTTGAATCTTAAATCTTGCTAACTTGCCATTTAGACAGCTCTAGAAGCTTCCATAGGTGTCTATCACTTTATATACGCACTAGCGGATGCGTCCAATGACGTGCAAAGGTGGCCCTGGTGTGTATTTTGCATAGTACCAGTTTTTCTGGTATTATTAATACTGCGCATTGATTGGTTTGGGTTTGTATCGTATCCTCTCGGTATATTTGACTTACCCAGACAGTAGTGGCGGCCGGACAGCCTGTAGCCATCCCGACAGGAACAGTGGTAACTTCCTACCGAATTACTGCACTCATGATCACAGTTCCCATTTTCTTTACTGCATTCATTTACATCTGCCAATCAGAGGAGGAAAGAAGAATCAGGATGAGTCAGTCACAGAAACGTGGGCAGGCTTTTCGCCTGAATAACCAAGATCGCTGGACTAAGACGACGTTTGTGGTGCGAAACGTTGCGTCTCACATTTTCCTCTCAGTACAGAAAGAACAGAAAGTAACTTCCTAGGGTGAGCTGAGTGTAACTGTAGCACATAAATGACTGCCGCGATGACAGGCTGTTCCACAGCTGAGCTCCAGCTCGGTTTCTCTCAGGTCTTTTTCCCTCCTGTTTTCATCTACTTGTCATTCCACATGGGTAGGTGAATGACTCATAGTGGATATGTGCACTGCAGATAATCTTTTCACTCCCTGTGTTCAGGACAGAATCTCTTGCCCTTCTTTCTCACAGCTGACTCAGAGCTGCAGCAGAGTTGTCATGTGGGTCTATGAATTATGTTAGCATGTGCAAAATAATTCATTCATCTTCTTGAACGCTTATTCCTTTTCAGGGTCACGGGGGAGCCGGTGCCTAGCCGGGAGCAAGGCAGGAACAACCATAGACAGGGCGCCAATCCATCGTAGGGGGCACACGCACACTCATGCACAAACTCACACACTAGGGCCACTTTAGAGATGCCAATCAACCTAACGTGCATGTCTTTGGACTGTGGGAGGAAACCGGGGAACCCGGAGTAAACCCACGTGGACACGTGGAGGACATGCAGACTCCACACAGAAAGGACCCAGTCTCCGCCCCACCCGGGGATCGAACCCGGGACCTTCTTGCTGTAAGGCGACGCTGCTACCCACCGAGCCACCGTGTCGCCGTGCAAAATAATCTGATATTCAAATGATCAAAATGACCCGGTAGGTTTACATGCATAAGTAATTTAATGTTGGGGGACTAAACAGTGCAACACGAGTCAATCAATAACTGATGCACTGATATAAATGTGCCTCAGCCCATGAATAGACACACCAACTGCAGGGGTCACTGCAGATGCCTCCACTGCCTCCAAGTCTAATAATTACTATTAATTAACATGTACACAATATACGGCCAAAGGTTTAAGGACACCAGACCATCACACCGACATGTTGCCTATAAGCATTTCAATTTCCCTTCACTGGAACGAAAAGACCCAAACCCTGTTCCAGCATGACAATGAGCACAAAGCTCTATGAAAACAAGGTTGCAGTGGAGCCCACTGAACATCTTTGGCATGAACTGGAGCACAGACTGCACCCCGGCATCCTCACTAACGCTGTAAGCGAATGAACACGGATCCGCATGGCCACGCTCCAAAGCCTAGCGGAAATCCTTTCTAGAAAAGTGCAGGCTGTTACGGGAGGAAAGAGTAGATCAGCTCGACAGTAATTCCCCCTGCGTTGAAAAGGGATATCCGACAAGCACGCTAGCGTGATGGTCTGATAACCAGACACTTTTGACTCTATAGTGTACTTCAAACAGGAAGACGGCTAAAGAAGGAAGCTGTGATTGAAAGAAGCGCGAATAATAATCTGCTGTGACGAGATACGGTCCATTGCAGAGTCCAGTGGTTCATCAAAACCAAATGTTACATTTACATTTATGGCATTTGGCAGACACCCTTATCCAGAGTGACTTACATTTGTCTCATTTTTTATACAACTGAGCAGTTAAGGGTTAAGGGCCTTGCTCAGGGGCCCAACAGGGGCAGCTTGGTGGTGCTGAGGCTTGAACCCCCAACCTTCTATTCAGTAACCAAACACCTTAACCACTGAGCCAGCCCTGCCCTATGTCTTGCAACAACGTCTGTATAATTATTTATTACATACAGAGAACACAGGGTCACTGATCTATTGTGTCAGCACACCGGAACCTCCCACAGAACAGCCTGTCACTGTTCCCCACAGTAGGACTACAGCACGATTCTCCCAGCTTAAAGCCTAACTTTTACACTACGACCTTTCCTTCTGCATATTTCCTGAAATTTTTATTGATTATTCCAAAGATCGCGGTCACTCCGACCTCCTGCACGCAAGCTTGTAAAACAGGAAGAAGGACAACAGGACATCTAAGAGGATGAGAGGAAATATGCACACTCATGCCAAGTCAGAGCGACAGAAGAGGACACAGCAGGCAGCGTCCCCAATCCACCTGCCTCTGCTAACAGAGATCTCTAATTCTCTAAAGGGATTTGGCATATTTAAAAAACTGTACATGCACACTACAAGTAGGGATGTCCTTCAGTAAAATGCCGTGTCGGTGACGGTGCTGTACGTACTAAAAGACGGCGACTGACGGGTTTTTACCTTTCTCGCACCTGGGGCCGGTCCACCCTGTGAAGCAGTGGCACTGGAATTCGCCCTTTTTGTCCTCACAGCGCACCGACCCCACGTGATGACAAGGATTGGGGGAGCACTGGTCTGGAATGTCTGTGGGAAAAGAGAGAGAGAAAGACAAAGAGAGAGAGAGAGAGAAAGAGTGTTGGCCAGAGGACAGAATATTTGTCTATCTTTGGACACAAATCTGAGCCCTGCTTTTTTTTCCCCCTCCCTTCATTCTCACAAGTTATTTAACAACCGAACATGCACCATCGACAGTTCTCAGGACAATCTCTTCTTCGCAGCTGAATCTTTGTGTATGAAATGATCATCTTTCAGTTTCATTTCACAGGAAGTTGCAGTCTCTGATTTGTCTACCGACACTACAAACTCTCACTACTCACTATGTGAGTGCGGACATGCCTGGGCAGAGCTTAGACAGTGCAGCAGAGTATGATGAAAAGAGAGAGTGCATATGAGAAAGAGAGAGAGAGAAAGGGGGGGGGGGTTTACTGCAGAGTCACAGCATCACACTTTACTGACTCAGGGCTTCTGGATCGACCAATAGGAGCAGAGCGTTCTGAGCTGACTCTCTGCTGCGTCTGATTCAGCGGAAGCTCGTGGTGAAGGACGAGCCTCCCGAATGCATCAATGCCCCCAGCCCACGTCACGGCGTCACGTCATGTCACGTCACGTCACTTGCTTGCACACGCACACTGCCCTGAGATTACCCATCAAGCATACACGCACTGCTGCTGCTTCTACTACTACTAATACTACTCAGCTGCAGAACAGGCATTGGTTCTCAGTGTCTTATCTGCTCCTTGAGAACTACTGCAATGCAGTGCTGGAGCAACACGCAGCAGCCTTTCAAAAGCCGAAAGAGCCCTGTTAAACTATTTATAAACCCGACCCTGCAAACCGGAGACACAAACAGGGCCACTCACTGTGGATGCAGGTGACCAGGTCGCCCTTCTTCTTATGGTCGTCTGCAAATTGTTCCACGCAGGCTGAAGAGGACGGCAAAGATTAAACCGTATCTTGTGTATGAAGTGTATCTCGTTTTTATTTTTTTAGCATATTTCAGAACTTACCCAAATACTTGGGGTAGAAATATTCCTGAAACAGAAGGAGAAAGACATGTGATATGATTAGACGCCATCAAGAATACATCATAGACTCTCGGTTCTTATAAATCCGCTCGGGTTGCACGGAATCTCATTTGAAAAGGAAATGGTAATGTGGAATATGATGATGATGATGATGATGATGATGATGATTTCCGGAAGACTAGATTAGGCAGACGGGTCTACGTTACAAAAACCTGTGATTAATGTGGTAATAAACAGCTCAGAATATGATGATGATGATGATGATGATGATGATGACGTGGATCTTGATAGACTTAGATCCTGAAGCCTCTGGGGTTGACCTTGCGCTGTGACACCCTGCCAACCCGTTTATCAGGGTAGCAAGAAGTTTCCCAAACTGCCCATTATCTCACAGCGTGTTTAATGCGAACAAATACTCTAATATTCTTGCATCATTCTGTCATGAGAAAGGAGTTCCAACTAAATATTACTCAATGTCTTATTACGCCTTTTAATAACCGCTTTTTTCCCCCACAATAAACGATCTACATTTCCTGTCAGACCGATTGTTTTACTGTGTGTAACTCCTACACTCTGAACAACACTGGAGCAGGAAGATGTGATGCAATTATTCTGCTCTGAACTCGCCTTTAATCTCACTGTCCTGTCACAACATGTTTGGCCCTGAGTATCTTTTCATCTGTTTGTCTCAGGAACCAGACCTGTTACAGTGTGTAAAATGTGTCTGGAACCTGATCCAACCAGGCAGCCTGTACACACTGCAGAGGTATGGGGTGTGGCCAAGCCCGAGCTGCACTCTTCTGAGGATCTCCCTATCAGGGTTTTTATCACCGGGGGTCCATTAATCAGCTTTAAATATCAATATCCATACAGCACTGTGCGAAACTCTTACGCACCCTGAACATGCATTTTAAATGGTACAGAAATATGTGGACTTTTTAGACACACAAAAACATAATGAAGGCTCCTGAGTTTTGAATGCAAAATTAAGAAGCAAGTGCGGCAATCAAAGTCTCCAGAAGAGCTGTGGCTGGTTCTGCAAGAGGCTCTTAATAAATCGCACCAGCTAATTTTCTTATAAAACGGCACAAATCTTTTTCCGTGGCTTTTTTTTTTTTTAAAGCAAAGGCTCATCGTAGCAAATACAGACTTTATTTCATTTAGTACAGTTTACTGCTCTGTATCGTTTCCTTTGAATGTAGAAAACTTTCATTTCTTTATTTTTGAAGCCATCTTTCCTTCTCTACACATTCCTGCCTCATATGAAACTTACTCAAGTACTTACATACATTGCTGCTAGTCAGTCAGTCTATCTATCTATCTATCTATCCATCCATCTACCTACCTATCCATCCATCCATCCATCTATAGTACTTACATACATAGTCTATCTATCTATCTATCTATCTACCCATCCATCTACCTACCTATCCATCCATCCATCCATCCATCTATAGTACTTACATACATAGTCTATCTATCTATCTACCCATCTACCTATCCATCCATCCATCTACCTATTCATCTATCCATCCATGTATAGTACTTACATACATTGCTGATAGTCTATCTATCTATCCATCCATCCATCCATCTACCTACCTACCTATCCATCTACCTATTCATCTATCCATCCATCTATAGTACTTACATACATTGCTGCTAGTCTATCTATCTATCTATCTATCTACCTACCTACCTACCTATTCATCCATCTATCTATCTACCTACCTATTAATCTATCTGTCCATCTATAGTACTTACATACATTGCTGCTAGTCTGTCTGTCTGTCTGTCTATCTGTCTATCCATCCATATACCTATTCATCTATCTATCCCTCTATAGTACATACATACATTGCTGCTAGTCTATCTATCTATTTATCCATCTATCTATCTACCCATCCATCCATCTACCTACCTATCCATCCATCCATCCACCTACCTACCTACCCATCTATCTATCTACCTATTCATCTATCCATCCATCTATAGTACTTACATATATTGCTGCTAGTCTATCTACCTACCTACCCACCCATCCATCCATCCATCTACCTACCTACCTATCCATCCATCCATCTATCTATCCACCCATCTATCTATCCATCCATCCACCGCTTTCTCTTTCCATGTACTGCAGTTCAATCAATCCGACACCCTTATGTACACATCTGCTCTCCTTACAGTGTAATAACAATAGATAAAGAAGTGCACACTAGTAAGCACACATTACTCTACACGTGCTTCCTTCAGCAGCCGCAGGACACAGAGTAACCCGTTCAGCAGTGCAGCCGCAGCAGTCCAAAAGCTGCAGAGTCACAATCCTGCTGAGTCAGATACAGATTCCACGACTGCAGCATGAATAATACACAGGGATATCTCCACCTGGACAACATGATCTGTCAGAGGCACGCAGTGTGTGCTTCCTCCCTGCACACCTACCCACAGATAACCATGTAACCTTTCCTGCTCATTTCATTCCCACTCCCTTGTGTATCTCACACTCTGTTGCCTGGGTCCCTTTACTTCACTCACCCCATGGGGGAAAAAAAAAGAAAAAAAGAAAAGCTTCAACAATTATACCCAGTCTAATAATAGTACTAGGCGTCTCACGGGATGAAAGCAGGTATAATATGTTCACGTGCGGGGAGGGGACAGAATGCGAATCAGATACGAGTGCTGATATGAGCGCTCATCTAACAGGAAGCCCAGAAGGAACGTATCTGAGATGAAGACATTTCTCTGAGCCAATCAGCAGTCTGATAGATGTGCGTATCATTTACACGATCACCTACCTGCATACTTTCTGATGCCATTTACAACGCATGCGATATTACATCAAATCAGTCCAGTGGGACGGTCTAATGTACCATTAATGTTGCCTCCCAGTACGCCGAGACTATGTTAGGTGGAAATGTCGAGGAGAACCATGCCCAGGAGTTTCAGTTAATAAGATTCAAGACATGCTCCGTATCTGACATCATGCCAAACTCCTCATTCCATACAAGCAGCAAAGTGCCTTATGGGTATTCTCAACCTTCTTCATTCAGACTTATGGAAGGTTAGGACATATTTACATTTACATTTATGGTATTTGGCAGACACTCTTATCCAGAGCGACTTACACAAGTGAGCAGTTGAGGGTTAAGGGCCTTACTCAAGGGCCCAGCAGTGGCCACTGAGCAGTGGCAGGATTTGAACTCACAACCTTCTAGTCACTAGACCATTGTCTTACCCACTGAGCTACAGTGGCCCAACATTTACATTTTACATTTATGGCATTTGGCAGACGCTCTTATCCAGAGCGACTTACACAAGTGAGCAGTTGAGGGTTAAGGGCCTTGCTCAAGGGCCCAGCAGTGGCAGGATTTGAACTCACAACCTTCTGGTCACTAGTCCATTGTCTTACCCACTGAGCTACACTGCCCAACATTTTACATTTATGGCATTTGGCAGACACCCTTATCCAGAGTGACTTACATTTATCTCATTTTGTACAACGGAGCAGTTGAAGGTTAAGGGCCTTACTCAGGGGCCCAACAGCTTGGTGGTGCTGAGGCTTGAGCCCCCAACCTTCTATTCAGTAACCCAACACCTTTCTTTCAGGATAAAAACCTCCAAAGCTGTGAGTCCTAATATCAGGCAGGTAGAAGTGTCCGAATCAGAACTTCGACTCTGATTCACGATTCTGATTCATGAGTCGATTCCGCAAAATCACACAGCACCAGCTAAATTAATTACGCAAAATGAATCAAATGCCTAATATATTGCATCTCATACTCATTTTACTCAAAGCTAAAAATAAAATCCTGCGTCATTTAATCCTATGTGCGTCTAAAAGATAAGGAACTGATTCGAATCGAGGAATCGACTCGTTAATCGACTCCTCCTGAGATCCAACGAGTCCTACAAACAAACGAGGCTACACGGTTAGCAGATCCACAGATTTATCTCCACACTTTAGCTTGGTGCTAAGTCAACATGGCTGAGGGAAAGATATGTTATTAACACTGTTATTATTATTAAGATAAATAAATAAATACCGTTTCAGGGTCGTTTTCAAACACTTCTCTCGCCTCCTCTTTGGTGCACCTCTCCTCCACACACTCCCTCTCCAAATGCCCTTGTTTGGTTTCCTCAAAAACCTGGTTCGCTCTCCGGTGTCTCCTTAAAAACTGGTTCGCTTCCTGAGGCGTCAGGGACACTGAGACAGGAAACACCGATTAAACAACAGCATTAAGAACAAGGCAGAGAGAGAGAGAGAGAGAGAGAGAGAGTCTGAGGTGAAGTTAGCTGAGCTCTGTCCTTCACAACGCTGAGCGCTGTGTCTTAGCTCTTACAACACTAACACTAACACGACTAAGACTAAGCCTATACAGCTCTGCGGGTGTACCGCCGTGTTTGTGTACTCACGCTCGGAGGAGCTGGCGACCAGCAGCAGGATTAACATGGAGCCCGACAGCAGCTCCGGCGGGGTCAGATGCATCATGGCTCAGGCTGTGGTCAGGCTCGCGCGCCTCACTGTGTGAATCCGGTGCAGCAAACCGAGAACCGAGCAGAGACACGGACCGGGCGGAGAAACCTTCAGTCTGCATTCAGATCCCAAATACCACAGACTCCAACAGCAGCCCGTATCAGCCAAACCTCCCTGCGCTCTCCTCCACACACACACACACACTCTCTCTCTCTCACTCACTCACTCACTCACTCACACACACACACACACACACACACACACACACACACACACACTCTCTCTCTCTCACTCACTCACTCACTCACTCACACACACACACACACACACACACACTCTCTCTCTCTCTCTCTCTCTCTCTCTCTCTCTCTGCTCAATTCTGATTGGTGGAAAGTTTTCCCTCACGCACAGGGAGGTCCATTCCTCAATACAGATTCTTTTCTCGCGAGTTCCATCGTGTTATGTTCTGTTCTGTTCCATTCTGTTCCGTTCCATCATGTTCTGTCCGTTCCATCGTGTTCTGTTCTATTCCATTCCATCATGTTATGTTCTGTTCTGTTATGTTCTGTTCCGTTCCATCGTGTTCTGTTCTGTTCTGTTCCATCATGTTCTGTTATGTTCAATTCTGTTCCATTCCATCATGTTCCGTTATGTTCTGTTATGTTCCGTTATGTTCTGTTATGTTCTGTTCCGTTCTGTTCTGTTCCGTTCTGTTATGTTCTGTTCTGTTCCATCGTGTTCTGTTCTGTTATGTTCCACTCTGTTCCGTTCCATCATGTTCTGTTCTGTTCTGTTCTGTTCTGTTCCATTCTGTTCTGTTCCATCGTGTTCTGTTCTTTTATGTTCCATTCTGTTCCGTTCCATCATGTTCTGTTCTGTTCTGTTCTGTTATGTTCCGTTCCATCGTTTTCTGTTCTGTTCCGTTCCATCATGTTATGTTCTGTTCTGTTCCATTGTGTTCTGTTCCATCGTGTTCTGTTCTGTTCCATCGTGTTCTGTTCTGTTCCATCATGTTCTGTTCCCTAGTGTTCTGTTCTGTTCTGTACACTACTGTTCTGTTCTGTTCAATCCTGTTCTGTTCTGTTCAGTT
>JAOTRJ010000029.1:2728506-2740380 GCA_028564905.1 Leptodoras praelongus | reverse complement strand
ACACCAATCAACCTAACGTGCATGTCTTTGGACTGTGGGAGGAAACCGGAGTAAACCCACGCAGACACGGGGAGGACATGCAGACTCCACACAAAAAGGACCCAGACCGCCCCACCCGGGGATCGGACCCGGGACCTTATTGCTGAGGCAACGATGCTACCCAACGAGCCACCGTGTCGCCCGCCACAAAAAATCTGATATAGTAAATAAAAGCTGAAATAATTATCTAATGGAAATACAGTAGATCCCATAATTAAAGTAACACAATATAATACAACACACGATATAGCTTGTATAGTAACTTGAGTGAAGTATTTAGTGTAAATGTCTTTATCCTAGGTCTGAGCAAACTTTTTGCCTTGACTGTATCCTTTACAGGACATTTTACCATTATTCTTACTTAAAAAAATATTGCAGTTAAAACTATTTTGCCAAAGAATCAATTAAAATGTTCTGACACTATTATGGACAAATTGCATGCCTTTTAAAATAATTTTCTTGTTCTTTTTTATCTTTTTGAGTTGAGAAATTGCAAGCACACTGGGAAGACTCACATACCAAGTTAATTGACAGGATCATTCAACTTCAGACCATGCATCAGGACTCCAAGCAGTGGCTGGATGCCAAGAAAATGGTGGAGTCTCACATAAAGCAAGCCAGTGAAAAACTAGAAGGCTGCAAAGAAGTCTCAAAAAGTGTTGATCATGCAAATGTTAAGGTAATGTAAATTACATTCTACTACTTTATTCTGTTTTGTGGTACAAACTCACAATTTACAGTTGATGAAAAAGTTGGCATTTATTTAAATAAGTCTGTAGAATGTTCGATGTTTAGGACTGTAGATTATTGCAGCTAAGAGCTTAAAATGGCTTTAACAGATAGTGTAGCACACGTCAAATGTGTCGTATCGTGTCAGTATTTCATATGTAATATAATGTAAGGAAACTATGACAGTGATTTCAGTAAAAGGAAAGGACAAATGTCAAGTTGTGACTTATTGTTGATGTGAAATTTGCAGAAAATTCTCAAAGATATACAACTGTGGCAAGCTGAAGTCAATATGACTAATGAACTGGCAAACAAGCTACTGGTCCTTTATGCAGATGATGACACAAGCAAGATTAAACAGATGACTGAGAATATGAATCTTACTTGGGGCAGTATCATAAAATGGTGAGTTTGTAATGAGGAATTAATTTTCTGTTTTATTTGTATTAGTATACTGTTGACAAAACTGAATGAAATAGAATTATGCAATATATATTATATTATATAATTATGCAATATATATTATATTATGTAATTATGCAATACACTGCTTTCCCTGAGATACAACAGTAAAATCTAATGAATGAATGAATGACCAGTGTTCACCATACTGTATAGTGCTTTTCCTTTTCATAAACTGCAAGCAGAGCACTTCTGAGGTTGTAGTGAAACCAGTGGATATACTTGAAATGCTTAATGATGTAATAGCTGTAGTCAATTGCAATTACAGCTGTGTGTATATTGCAGGGCTGGGTAAAATGTGAAAACTTGAAGCAGATAATTGTTATAGTTATGATAATCCTAGAAGATTCCCATTGGTGGTCCTTTGTCCAGGGTAGAAATGATCAAGCTCAATCTATCTCATTCCATCCCCGTTAGGAATGACAAGTGACCACTCTGGAAAGGATAAGTAAAAAACATTTGCTCCTTCCCAATTTCTTAAATTTTTGCATATTTGTCACACCTGAATGTTTCAGATAATCAGGCTACTCTTAATATTAGACAAAGATAACAGCAAGTAAACACTAAGTTTGTAAGTGAATATGCTGGGTATATCTGGGAATATACCTGGGTCTATGTGAAAAACATATTGCTACTAAACCAAATAGTTAACCAAATTCAATTGATTACTGGGTTTAATTTCTCTCACTACACACAAGCATCATTACTGCCAGACCTGTGAAATCACCTAAATAGAACCTGTCTGGCAATAAGAATCAGGCTAGAAAGTCTAAAAAAATAGCTCATAATGCCACTTTCTAAAGAGAATACAGATTCAAACCAGTCATTAAAATCTACCAGTCTGGAATGGGTTACAGAGCCATTACTAAGAGTTGGGAGCCACAGTGAGTGTCATTGTCCCCACAAATGGAGAAAACCTGGAACAGTGATGAACCTTCCCAGAAGTGGCCGGCCTACCAAAATTTCACCAAGAGCAAATTGACAACTCATCCTGCAGGTCACAGAAGAACCCAGAAAAACATTTAAAGAACTGCAGGTCTTGCCTCAGTTAAGGTCAATGTACATGATTCTACAATAAGAATGAATGGAGCAAAGTGGCATCCATGGGGGAGTTGCAAGGCACAAACTGACTAAAAAGAACACAAAGGCTCATCTTGCATTTGCCAAAAAACATCTAGATGATCCACAAGATGTTTGGGATATTATTCTGTGGACTGTTGAGTCAACAAAGGAATGTTTTAGAAGACCTGGCATAAAATTAACATCACATTCCACCATAGGAACATACCAAGTCAGACAAGGTGGTGGTAGTGTGATGAAAATGTCCACCTGTCAGTCTGTGACCTAAAGCTCAAGCACAATTGGGTTGTACACCAGGACAATAATCCAACCACCACAAGGAGGTTCGCCTCTGAATGGCTCAGAGGTAGCAGAATTAAGGTTTTGGTATGGTCCTGACTTGAGTCCCATTGGAAGACCTTAAATGGGTAGTCCATGCTCAAAAACTTCCCATGTAACCAAATTTAAACAATTATGCAAAGAGGACGGGGCCAAAATTCCTCCAGTGTGATATAAAAGACTCAATACAAGTCATCACAAATATTTGATTGCAGTTGTTACTGCCAAAGGTGGCACAACCAGTTATTAGGTTTAGGGGCAATTGCCTTTTCACATGGTGATTTAAGTTTTGAATAAATCTTTATCTTAAGTAAATGGAATGATTGTTGTCTTTGTCGGAAACATTTAAATGTGACAAATTAGCAGAAATAGAAGTAACTGGGAAGTGTTAGGGATGGCTCCCCCACAGGTTAGATTGCGTTTCACAAGTTTATTTAACAAAACATAAAAGCAGGGTGCACATGGCATAGCATGGCAAAACAAACAAGGCTTACTTGGCTAAACACGGCATAACTAGGCATAGCACAACTTGGCTTAGCATGGCATAACTAGGCATAGGATAGCTTGGCTTAGCATGGCTAAACATGGCACAACTAGGCATAGCATAACTTGGCTTAGCAGAGCTAAACATGGCATAACTAGGAATAGCATAGCTTGGCTTAGCATGGCTAAACATGGCACAACTAGGCATAGCATAACTTGGCTTAGCATAGCTAAACATGGCACAACTAGGCATAGCATAACATAACTTGGCTAAACATGGCATAACATAACTTGGCTTAGCATGGCTAAACATGGCATAACTAGGCATAGCATAACTTGACTTAGCATGGCTAAACATGGCATAACTAGGCATAGCATAGCATAACTTGGCTTAGCATGGCTAAACATGGCATAACTAGGCATAGCATAACTTGACTTAGCATGGCTAAACATGGCATAACTAGGCATAGCATAGCATAACTTGACTTAGCATGGCTAAACATGGCAAAAACAGAAACAGACACTAACAAAAGGAAACAAAGCAAGACAAAAACAAGGCGAGAATATCAACCAAATGTCCTTGGAAGGAGCAACATGGATTCAGGCAGCAGCCACAAAACACCCATGATGAGCCAGCCTGAGGCATTGAACTGAGTCCCTTTTATACTCCTCAGGGCAGCTTAATCATGGCACTCAAAATGGCCGCCAGCAGGTGCGCCCAATTGTGCAGTTCCCTGTGGGAAACGCAATCAGGAAGTAGTCCTCCCACAGGGCGACTCGGGCGCCCCTGGTGGCCAGACCTCACAGGAAGGGGCAAATAGGGGCATATATAGGGGTTTGTGCTAAGAACAACACCAATGTTAAAGCTGTAAATTCCCACAAAATTCAAGTAAAAACCACTTTTTAAGGAAGGAAAGAAAAAAACTGAAAACCAAATCTGGTTGCACATGTGTGCAGGCCCCTTAACTAATACTTTGTAAACACCTTTTGTTTGTAATACAACACTTTTCCCTTTCAGTGTCTACCAACAGTTGCAGTTTCAGTTGCTCAGGCATCATTGTCTTGTAGTCTATTCAGTTGAATATGGGTTGAAAAGCACTTCATCATATTCTATTTTTATTTATGCTTTACACAACCTCCCAACTTCAATGTAATTGGGGTTGTAGTATATTTTAACTATTGACTGTTGAATTCAGGTCTGAGATTATCACAGGCCTGCCTCTTGCCTTCTCTTTTATACAGAACCAAATCATCACACAAAGGTTTTTTTTTTTTTGCTGAAGCGCTAGGGCAGGTTTAGAAGAGGTTATAGCTATTTAAGCCTGAGTGACTTTAATTTGTTGAAATACGTATGCATGAGGAGGGTATCTGGCAAGACAACAAACACCTAGTGCTGGCAGAGATGAGAGGTAATGATGATAAACTTGTGTTTCATAAGAAATGCTTTGCAGCTGACAATCTGCCTGGTCTTGTTTATTTTTACTTGCCATGAAACAGGGTATCATGGAAATTTGGTCCAGTCAGTGTACTCTAGTAAAAATACTGGAGGGCAGGTATTACATTCATGTAAGATCATTTCCACCCTTTCTGAACAAAATAAAACAATTGTTTTATTACAATTTCTCTAGATTTGGCAGGAAAAATACATGGCATCACATCAGGGAAAGCCTGTAGGCAAGCATCATTTGACTGACACTATTGTGAGCATTTTTCAATTTAGGGACCATATTTGATGTAGAAAACAGAACCCTCATTTCTCAATTTGCTGGAGAGATTACTTGAAAGTGAATGAAAATAGTGAATGTAAATGGTGCAGTTATGCAAGACTCTTTGTATGTCAATCATTACCACATCATGTCTTTTAGTGCAGGGGATACAGAAGCAGACCTAGAGGCCAGACTGCAGAACATGCAACAATTTTATTTAGACCTGGAAAAGTTTTGTAACTGGCTAACTGAAGCAGAAACTACAGCAAATGTTCTACAAGATGCTACATACAAGGAAAGTGTTCTGGAGAATGCAGCCACAGTTCACCAGTTGCAAGAGCAATGGCAAGTAAGTAAGCAGTTTGTATAGCAGTATTCTGTCTTTGACTTGAACTTGAATTGCAATCAAATCACATACTTTGTGTGTTTAGGGATTCATGAGATTAGATTAATAGGAAGATTTTCTGGCATTTATCAATTCTGCATGTTGTTTGGTTGTTTAATATTCCTAAAAGGAAAAAAGGGAGAACTGTCCTCATATCTCATGTCCCAAGGTTATTTTTGGTCTTTTTTGAGGCTGAATGCTTTGTACCCTACCTTATGAACTGATGATGCTAATTTCCCATGGATTTCCCATTTCTAGTGCCCTTTCTGCTTCAATATGTTTTTTAGTGCCATAAGAGTTTTGTGTAAGATTTGGATTTCTTAATTTTTCTCAAAATAATGATGTGTAAGGACATTTGTACTTTTAGAGACGTAAGGACAGATCTACTTCCTTCCATTCTGGACTGCCAGAATGGTTACCTGTTTGCTTGGTTCCTTGCTCATGAGCCAACATGGATATGCCATAAAAGGTCTTTGCTATGTCATGCTTGCCCCTTTTTCAATTTTTGTCTTGTTTTGTCCTGTCTTCGAAATTGACCATATATAGATATTTGTGGGCGGTAACTTTTTCATCTAAACATATTTTTAAGTAAACTATGGTTTTTATGGAGTGCATAGTCTACATAAAGTTTTATAAATAATAATAATATTATAATATATTTATATATTTTCATATTATAATGACACATTTCTTCCCTGTTTTGGAAGTCTTCATTCTCTGTGTTTGTCACGTTAGCTAAATATAATGACCGTGGTTGGGATTTTGATGATAATTTCAGATAACAATTTTAAATTTTAAGACTTTAAAATATTATATGTTAAAAATGAATTTAATAATTAAATGTTAATGTTAAATATAAATATAATTATTTATTTATATATTTTTATTTTATCCCCGATTTTTCTCCCTAATTTAGTCGTCTCCAATTCCCACCCGTCAGTGCTTTCCCTCCTTGTCACACAACGAACTGCCAGTCAGGGAGGGCGAAGCCATCACATGCTTCCTCCAATACACGTGACGCAAGCCGTCGTCTCTTTTTGAACTGCTGCTCATGCAACTTTCGGTGTAACGGTGTAGTGCGCTCTGAGGAGAGCGCTCCCGCCCACCTCTTGTATGCATGAGCTTACAGATGCCCGTGACTGGACAGTGTTGCGCTGATTGACATTGAAGGAGAATGTATGCTGCCCCTCCCACTCTGAGAGCATGACCAATCTTGCTCTCTGAGCTCCCGGCTACGGGCAGCTATAGCATCACCCGGATTCAAACTAGCGATCTCCGGATGATAGGGAGAAATATAATTTTTAAATAATTGTTAAGTGTATGTGGGGTTGTTTTTAGGCTTTTTTCTCCTGATATTCTGCCCTAATTTGTTTATGTCCAAATCAGGATTTCCCCCATATCATATGATGGCTACCAATCAGGGAGCTATTGTATGATATGGGACACTTTTCTGTTGTGCAATTAAATGTACACGTTAGATGTAGAAAGTAAATATTTTGTTCACGTGGTACTTGCACCCACCCTGTAAGAGTATGCTTCATTGGAAAAGAACTACATTTTTGATGTAGTCACAAATGTAGTAAATACACAGCATTCCCATATGAGCATCCTGATCCTGAGCGCTCATCCACATATCTGAAACAGAAATTATTGTGTAAAATGTAGATAAATATAGACTGTCTGTATTTGAATTTTCTCTTTGCCATTGCGTATGTTTTCAGATTTGATTTACGAAAGATCCACAGGTTTTGTGCACATATTGATGGGTCTCTGGAGTGCCTACCAACTCACAAACTTTGAAACATGAAAATCAAACACTTATGTATATGGTCTGGGATAACTCCCATCTGGGCACACATTTTCCTTAATCCAGCATCCATGTTTGTTTGCAGAGAACTACCTCCTCAGACTGTTTGTGTTTTTGCAAACTTTCACAATGAATTCAAAACACACAAAATCTGTCTGAAAATGTTTGCTTTTTCCTCCTAATTTGAACACGCCTGGCTAATACATCTTCAGCTTAGGCTATGTTAACTAACAAGTTGAATGACAACTAAAGTTAAAGTTGTAGGCTATTTATGTTATCCAATATCAACTGTATTTATGTGTAATACACCTCATCTATAGTCAGCACACAACTTGCTTGTAATTTTAGAATATAATATTAGAATGGTTCATTGATGATTTTTGGTTTATTGGTTTATTATTGAACGGTGCAGAGAGAAACAATTTAGTCCAGGATGTGTTGGTGCATATTGGCCAAACAGGCTATTGTTCCACCTGTTGGACCCAGATGAATCAGTCACTGTAATACAGCAGACCACACACCTTGAAAAAACCAATCACACTTTTGTGAGTGTGAGAACATGTAAAACCCCACATGTACACTAACCTGATCTCAGGATTGAAGGTTCAAGCAGTTATTACATTTGTTTAAGCCCATTTCCACAATTTAAAGACAAAATAAATATTATTTTAGTTTTCCTAGTTCCTATATATTGTGTCCTTATCTCAAAATAAAGAGATTGTTACAATTATGACTATTACTGCAGTGAAATTGGTGTAGTACACATATTCCACACATTTGCACCTCCAGTGCCAACAGCCTTTAAACAGAACTTGGTTTATTTCCTTATGAACAGTACACACACGTCTGCAGTCTTTTTTTGGCTTATATATTCAAACAGTTTGTAATGATCCCACACTGAAGGATGGAGTCAAGTGCAGTATAATTATTGTAATAAATAATCACAAAGTACTTTAAGTAGCAATGAAGCAGATGCGAAGCATCATAAGTGAGAGCTTACTGTTCATCCGTGTTCATGGGAGCTGTAGTTTGTCTTATATTTCGATGGTAGGGTGCTTTTGACGCCCTCTCGTGGCCACGGACGTAGCAGAGCCCCCCTCCAAGGGGCTAACTCTGGGAGCTTTCATTTTCTTTTTGGGTCATCCTGGCTTTCGTGGTGTGGGCTTGTGTGGATCCCTGGCGTAGAAGTCCTGAAGAAGGTCTCCCTGCTGGTCTAGGGGACCTGTCTAGGCTGACTTGAGCTTGCTGACGTGAAATGTGTGGTGAACCTTAAGCAACCCTGTAAGAGAAATCATTCATTTGTTTGACTATGGGAAACAGACCTATGTACCTAGGGCTTATCTTCTTGACTTCCGTGGGGTTGCCACAGGCCTTGGTGGATACCCAGACTTTATCCCCTGGCTGGTAGACAGACGTCGCTTCCCTTCTTCTGCCTGCTGCCTTCTTCATTTGGGCGACAGCACGGGAAAGCCATTGGTGTGTGACTTGTGTGCTATTCCTAAATCAATTGTCCACACTGGGAGTGTCTGTGGATGTGGAATTCCACGGATATAGTGGGGGCTGGTGACCCAGAGTGACCCAGGGTGAACCGCTCCCCGGCACCACGGCCATCGGTGGAGTGATCAAACATTTGGCAAAACAATGTGACAAAGTTCATATAGGAGCGTGCTCGCTCACCTGAGTGATGCCAGATGGCTGTGGCCCATTGGAGTGCTTTGCCATTGAGCAGACTGATAATAATCGCCACCTATGCTTGTCAGGCAATCCCTCATTGAGAGTGAAATAGAATTCGCATTGGAGGAGGAACCCCTTACACCCATCAGGTTTACCACTGTATCATTTGGTTAAGGCACCAGGAGCGTGGGCCTTCGTTGTGGGGGTTGCCTCCCCACGCTACCTGATTGCCTCCCAGTGGCGAAGGGTGGCATGAACCTCCTCCAGTTGCTGTGTGCTGTGTAGCAATGCTTACTGCAACCTAGTGCTGTCTGCTGACTCCATAGTGTTGGCGGATCAATTGACAGGCACACAAAAACATACAATAAACCAGAGCACAGAGTGTGGTGAACAAAAACAGCAGAATGGTATAAAAAGGCAGAAACAAGAACAGTCCAAAGCTCAGAAGATGTCCAAAATGTGGAGGGAAGGCAGGGAACACCATGCTCTGGCAAACATGAGAACAGGATATAAAGGGAAAAGCAAGTATCTGAACGTGGCAAGGTCCAAAAGGAAACTGAAATAATTACAAAGTACTTAGATTTAAGTAGCAATGAGGCAGATGCGAAGCTTTGGTAGTGAGAGCTTACTGTTGATCCATGGAGGGGAAAGTTTCCTGTGTCCTTCCCAGCACAGACTCCAGGCTCTGGCACTCATGGCAGCCAGGTGCCCTCATTCCGCCAGCCAACTGTTCATGGGAGCTGTAGTTTGTCCTTATAGTTCAATGTTAGGCCGCTTTTGACGCTCTCTTGTGGCCACGAATGTAACACAGTTAATCAATTATATTGTTTTATCAATGTATTTCTTAGTGTGCAATTATTCTTCTGTCTGGTAAGTTTTAGTTTTATACTCCTGAGAGCTTACTCTTCTTTGCCACAGCTCTCAAGGCCAATCAATTTCTCCCCTAAACTGCAAATGATTTTATTTCTATGTATATGTAAAGGTGCACAATTTATAGAGAGAGTAGCACTGCTCATTTGGGATCTCAGTAAATCAGGGCTTGAGTTTTGAGTGTTCATATAAATCTGTGTAATTATTTAGTCGTCAATATGTTTAATCATTTATCGTGCTCGCTCAGCACTAACTGGTATGGCAACTATGTGTACTTGGCAACAGCACAAGGATTCAGTTAAAATTTGAGGAGGCAGACAGAACAGTGCAATATAAGGAGATGCCTTTGTTCCCAAGACTAAGCCTTGTTTCAGTAGCAGTGCCCCCACTCCCCATGAACAACAGACCCAATGTTCCTTCCTCAAATGACATGCTGAAGTCTCTGAACAGTGGCAGCAGAATCCCTTTTCTGGCTGTTCACCATTTTTCACTTGTTTAAACGCCATTCTGTATTATCTCTCAAGTTATTCTACAACACAGATATCTCTATGGCATGGAAATAAAGGGCTCTGCTGTAGAGAGACAGGCATGCATGCATTCTCACCTGAGGTCCTAATCTATGGATATGTTACACCGGAAAAAATACTATATTAAGGTCTGATTATCACTGTTGCTTTCTTGTATTAGTTTTTGTTAGATGCTGTTTCTTTTGCTGTATGTGAAGGTAAAATATTGTACTGTATATACGAATACTATACAACATGTTTGACATTTACTGTATGTGTTAAAGCAAAGAAAGAAAATGTTTAAGAAAATGTGATTTTTAACTTAAGTTTTGCTACTTGGCTCTGACAACACTAACTGAAATACCCTGTTAAACCCCTGTTAATCTCTACAGGATCTCCAGAGGGAGATTGATACCCAGACAGACACGTATCATTCACTGGATGAAAATGGGCAGCGTATTGTTACTTCACTGGGAAGGGCAGACAGTGCGATAGTGCTGCAAAAACAACTCTACAACATGGGAAAGCGCTGGCAGGACTTACATAAAAAAGTCTATAGTATGAGGTAAGAATTGTTATTTACGAGATTATTTTTCTTTTGTGTTTTATGTCATCTTCAGTATCTCACTCACTTCTTGGACACATGGAAGAATTTATGTAAGAAATTGTCTGTAAGACTCTTCATTACATCATTATGAACAGGTGAACAACTTGCTCAACCTTGTGTCTAAGCCCCTGTTTTCATTATCAGAAATAAGGCATGAACACAGGGTCTTGGCAATAAGTGTATAAGTGTGAGGGTTTTCATTTAAAGCCACAAGCCAAAAATCCAAACAAGGGGGAAAACAGGTTTACAGCTAATGCAGAAATCAAAGTAAATGAAAATAAGAGCCAAATGTCTGTCACAAATATAAAAAAAAATGTCAGATAAGCATTGGGTAGCATTACCCTATATCATTCTATAAATGTATACAAAAGGTATAGATTTCATATAGTTTATATTCATAATCAGTAATGAAATTTGAAAAGAATGTCCATGTACTGTAATTAGGGGCACAGTCGGTGTTTAGTTGTTTGGCCAGAGTAATATTTGTCACTTATATTTTTCAGCATTGTCTTGATGTTTGTCTATTTGTTTTACTATTGTTGAAAAGCCACAAAATACATTATTAAAAAATCAACAACAATAACACCTTCCAGCACAGATCACACCCACTTTTGGTTTACAATACAAAAAGAATATTTGGAGCACTACACAGATACAAATACAGACTCTGTTTCTTATGACTTATTTTATTTAGAAAATAACTATTTTAAAAAGTTATTGGTGCAACTTTATGTACAAACTCAATCCCAGTGCCTGGATATAGATACAATACCTAGATACACCTTTCATTATGTTGTATCTACACATTATTTGCTAAGGTTGGTTTTTTTTTTGTCTGTTCTCTTCTTCTCAGGCATCACCTGGATGATGGTATGGAACCGTGGAAGCATTTTCACCTCTCCTTGCAGGGTCTGCTACAGTGGATACAGCTTAGGAGGGAGGAACTGGAGCAACAGAAACCAGTCGGCGGAGATGTCCCTACTGTTCGTCAGCAACTGATCACCCATAAGGTTAATGTGATAAACTTTTATCCTGTATGTTTCTTGGCTTGTTCTTGTAGTAAGCCTGATCTGCATGGTACACACAGTACAGGCCAAAAGTTTGGACACACCTTCGCATTCAGTGCTTTTTTTTATTTTTATGACTATTTCCATTGTAGATTCTCACTGAAGGCATCAAAACTAGTTCATTCATAATATAATTCATAT
>JAOTRJ010000029.1:2624819-2642554 GCA_028564905.1 Leptodoras praelongus | reverse complement strand
GAATTTTGGGTTTTCATGAGCTGTATGCCAAAATCCTCAGTATTAAAACAATAAAAGACCTGAAATATTTCAGTTGGTGTTCAATGAATCTAAAATATATGAAAGTTTATTTTTTATCATTACATTATTACCACAATATGCTAATTTGTTTAGAAGGACCTGTATAAGGAGGAAGCCCCTACTCTAAAGCTGCTTATACATGACTAGCTTCAAAATCTCCCAACACCCACTTTGCCATTATTTTCCCGTTAAAGAGTGCCATGCCTCCATTCTGAACTCATTGTAGCTTAGTCTTCAAACCAGGTGTTGTTTTCATTGTTGGCCTGAATTCTCTAAATTGAAATTGACTGTCTTTGACCCTGCTTGCCACTGACCTTTCAAAGTATAACCAAAGATTTTACAGTGGGACACACTGGAACATGGGTAGTGCAACACCAACATGAAATATAAACATTAGAACATATAAAGAACATTAAATTTAAAAAATCAAAATGGAGGACAAACTAGAGAAGGTTATATGCTGTGTGTGCCAGTCTTTTCAGAGTTGTATGACTCCAATCATCTTGGTGAAGAGAGGTGCAACCTTGATGAGGAGGGCAGAAAATTGCTGCTTGTCCAGTCTGAAATATGACTGGAAATTATTATCATGCTGCTCCTAACCAAGTTGAATTCATTGTAAAGATCCCAGATAGCAACATTTCATGAACTCACATTCTACTGGTTCCTTTCCACCTTCAGAGTATTATCAGTAGTAGTAGCAGTTAAGTACATGAGGTTCTGTCTTCGCATTATTTCTCTAATTTCTGTAATTCTAAAACAGCACTTTCTTTATTATACATATCTAGGACACTTGTCAGATGGAGGACTGAGCAGCATTAGGTCAAGCCTATGATGTGCATTGACACCCCAACACTAGTCATGTGTAAGCACCTTATGATTGGCATAAAAAAGCCACAGTGTAGTTTGCAGATGATCTCAAAACATTTGGAGAAGTATTCTCTCTTCAGATGAAACAAAAATTGCAATTGTCTTGGTTTGGTTATAATGATGTACTATGTGTGGAGGAAAATGTTGAGATTTTTAATTCAAAGAACATCATCCCAAATGTGAGGGAAGGCAGTTGGGTCAGTTAGATGATGTTATGTTTATTGTTTTTTTGCTGGAAAATGGTCCACTTTAGAAACAAACTTGCCATCATGATGAAGGAGAATTATGTAAAAACACACCTCATGACATCAGTCAGAAAGTTAAAGCTTGGTCACAACTGGGTCAGCAAGAAGGTCCCGGGTTCGATACCTGGGTGGGGCGGTCTGGGTCCTTTCTGTGTGGAGCATGTCCTCCCCGTGTCCGCATGGGTTTTCTCCGGGTACTCCGGTTTCCTCCCACAGTCCAAAGACATGCACGTTAGGTTGATTGGCATCTATAAAGTGTGTGTGTGTGTGCGCGAGTGTGTGAGTGTGGATTGGTGCCCTGTCTAGGGTTGTTCCTGCCTTACGCCTTATTTTTTTTTCACATAATATTGCTTTGTTTTCTATCCTGACACTTTGACGTCTTCCTTGGTCTACTCCATATGTTTTCCTTTTATAACCATCCCATTTTCTTTATAATGGTACACAGCAGACTGGGAACATGGAACATCTTTTTTCACACTCCAAGTTGGTTTTCCTTCCTGAAGGAGTTTTGTAATCCTTTCCATTGCTTCAAATTCTTTTTTGAAGGCCCCTTTTCTGGGGCCATGTTTCCATTCAATTAGACAAGTCCAAGAGCTCATTAAGGTCTGCAAGCACTCTCTGTTAACTGAAGACTACTTTGCATTTGTAGACTTGTGTCGCTATTTGTTTTATACACTAAAGTACCAGGAAAACCGATACTGGAGCCTGCAAAATACATAGCAATGACACATATGCACATCATTGGTTGCATCTGCCAGTGTATATATAAAGCAATAGACGTTATTGAAACTTCTAGATCTGTTTCCACAGTGAGAATGACAAGTTATCACAATTTTGCAATTTTCAATGTGGATTAATAGTTGGAAAGAAGCTAGCAAGAATCATTTCACACAATAGGAATGCAACACTGCCTTGAGTAACATCAACATCAGGCCTGTGCAACATTCCTGTCAAGATCCTGTGGGGGACCTATTTTTTTAATTATTAATACCACTATAGTATACCACTTTTTCAGGCACTTCAGTGTAAATGATAACTACAAAATTAGTTGTAACTAAAAACTAAAAAAGGAGAAAATATGCCATTAATTTGTTTGCCAGAATGTTCAGCTGTTAAACAGACATTATTTTGTGTCATATCTGTGATTTGCCGATTTGCAAGAAGAAAAGTAGAAAATCTGGATGAACATCCTGCAAGTGTGGCAATCCCATAATTTTCCCAGGGATACGTTTGTAATACACCACACAGACATGAGTCACATTCTAACTCATCTGATCAAATAATTACTTCCTTCATCCACCTGAACTGAGCAACTGTTTCTTACAAAGGTGACAGAACAAACACCTAACACCTAACACCTATCTCATCTTACTACTAAACTAGAATTAATACCACCGCAAACACGAGGGACGATAACACGCTGCCTTCCGATCTGGATTAACACACTTTCATTCAGAGACGTTTTAAACGTTATAATGTCGCGATCCACCGGATATTAAAAAAAGTTTCGTCACAGTAAAATCACAGCCGCCTCTGAGTTTCCCCTGAGCTGGTGGGCTGTCCTGTTCCTACCTCAGACTACACCTCACCCCAGCAGCGCAGGCTCGCTGAGCACAAGACTGCTTTAGGGTTGTACAATTGTATTACGGAGACCTTTGTGTAAATCCAATGTCAGATGCCATGTGGACGAAGTGCGGACGAGCAGGACGAGTAACGCACATGAGAAATCTCCCCGTGTTGATCATCTTCTGTTTTACGGCAGGTGAGTACACTAAGGTATTATAACACCTGTGTGATAGCGAATCGGTGTGTACATTTATAAGAACTTCTGTTGTGTATATATATATATATGTGTGTGTTTGCGCGCGCGTATGCCTGTGATTTGATTGGATCGACACATTTGTAAAGTAGTGTAGCAAAGTTTTCTTACTATAGCTTTTAGAGAGGCAGGACTAAAGTACAAATGCCATCTCCCAAGCGAAGTACAGAGAGGCTACTTAGGCTGTGCTAAATTTGACCCCGTAATAGGCAGTTAAGAGTTGACAACATACTATATTGATCCAGTATACACTCTAGCTGCTTGGTCTGAGTGGTTTAAAATGTCCCCTTGTTCGACTTGTTTGACAGAAGCAGGTGTATTTCCTGTTGTCATGTGTGAGGTATGTACAGAAGTGCTAATGTGCTTAACCAGGGTTGCCAGATTTCCGCAAAACCTCCCGGCAACAACCAACTGCAACAACTACAGGCAATTAAAGATTCTGACTTTGGAAAAGGGAGATACATTTTCTTTTTTCTTCTTCTCAGTAATAAGGTCATAAGGTCATGGATTTTAATTGTACAGACATTACACCCCCCCTCTCCCAGTCTTTGGCATATGCAGTAAGTACCAGACAAACTGGTATCCCAGTTAAAACTTGGTAGGTCTCCCTGTTTGTTGAGGACCCAGCATTTAATTCCGATGTTACTTGCAGTGTTGCATGCCTATCAGGTGAAATGATTAAATGATTCTTGTCATGCTGGTCACATATAGCCAGAGTCTTTTTTGGCCACACTGCTGTCATAAGTTATGAAAATGCTCATAAACGAAAATCCAAACTTTGCTTTAACCTCCGAAATGACCCAACTCACAAGCTCCAAGTATTAAACCGTGTTGAATATCACAAAATCATGATTGTGATAACTTGCCATTCTCACAGCAAAAACAGCTCTAGAACCTTCCATAGATGTCTATCACTTTTTTATCTGCACTGGAGGATGCAACCAATGATGTGCATACATGGCATTGCTATGTATTTTGCACAGGCTTCAGTACCAGTTCTTCTGAGTCAATGAGTCCATTCATGAAATATCTTCTCTCTTAGATATTCCATGATCAACTATGGTTTAGGAACTACACTAAACTATGATTAGGAACTACAGCAACTCAGACCATGTAACATTACAGAGTGGGGTTGTAGGCTGAGTGCTGGGATGCATAGTGCATAGAAGTCCAAACCTCCTCTGGCATTAACATAAACACAAAAAATGTGTCCAAGGTGCTTCATAGCATGAGTTTCTGTGGCCAAGCAGCTGCAAGCCTTACATCACCAAGCACAATTCAAAGAATCAGATGCAGTGGTGTAAAGCACTCTGGAGCAGTAGAAATTTCTCTGGAGTAACAAATCATGTTGCTCTATCTGGCAGTGTGATGGATGAGTCTGGGTTTATCTAATGCCAGGAGAACATTACCTGCCTTGTGCCAACTGTAAACTGTAAAGGAGGAATGATGCTATGGGGTTGTTTTTCAGGGGGTTGGCCTAAGCCCCTTAGTTCCAGTGAAGGGGAACACTTAAGCATATTGAGACATTTTGGACAATTGTATGCTGCCACCTTTTCTGGGAACAATTTGGGGGAGGTCTTTTTCAGTTCCAGCATGACTGCACCCCAGTGCTCAAAGGCATGGTTGGGTGAGTTTGATGTGGAAGAACTGGACTGGTTCGTAGACAGACCTGACCTCAACCCTATCAAACACCTTTTGTCCAAACATCCAACATTAGTGTCTGACCTCACAAATGCTCTTCTGGATGGGCAAACATTCCCACAGATACTCTCCAAAATCTTGTAGAAAGCCTTTGCCAAAGAGTAGAAGCTGCAAATGGGGGACCAACTCCATATTATGGCCTTTGGATTAGAATGGGATGTCATAAAAACTGTAGGGGCAATGGGTAGGTGTCCCAATCATTTTGACCATACAGTTTTACCTGTGGTTCTTCAAAATGATTCTCTAATTCATAGGCCCACTGTATGCATTTATACTTGGAAATGTATTAGCTGATATATAAACCAACTGATAGGTCTGACCAGAAAGTAATGAGAATGAAATTGGTGGTTGTTACACTTGGGGATGGTGGTTCAAGGTCAGTTAGAGTGGGATGTCAGATAAACTGTAGGACCCGTTTCAGTTCAGTACATTTGTTTTCTGAAACCCTGCTGAAATGCCTCATCACTGAAATTCAAGGAAGTTTAGAGCAAATGTTGGAACATTTAACAAGGGAGCCCAATTTCCTAAGCAGAATGATCACAGGAGATGAATCGTGGGTGTTCGAGGATGATCGTGATTTCTGAACGGCACACTACAACATCAGCCCAAAGAAGCTCACATGAGCAAATCAAAAATCAAGTCACTGTTCATCGTCTTTTTGGATTCTCAAGGGGTCATCCATAAAGCAGTCGTACCAGAACTCCAATATTAAAACACATTTGAAAGGCAACCACTTCTACACAGTAAAGAACATCCGTAGAGCTGCAACAGAGACTCTAAACACCCTCACATTTGATGAAGCACTGCTACCAACAATGGCAGAGGGGAGTGTGGTGTGTGTTCACTAGGATTATATTTTGAAGGTGATAATACAGTACTAAATTATAAATAATTCTCATTACTTTTTGGCAGACCTTGTATATGCTATAAATCTGCTAGACCATTATCTAATAAATTTAAAAGTTAAAATAAATATATTTTTCAGCATACATTGTGTGAAAATTTTATGACAGTAGTGTTATTGGTAAATTACAATGTATATTCATGCAAAAATTATCTTCATATAAAAATGCGATTTTTATAAATCTAGTAATTAACTAACTACCTAATTAACAAATTTACTAATGAACCAAATCTTAGCTGCATATATGATGTCTGTGAGAAACTTGCAAAACTTGCTCTTTTATTTTTCTTAATCACATTTTGCACTTGCTGTTTATACTGTACTGCCCTTTCTCCTCTGAGAGCCCCTTTATTTATTTCTGTCTGTCTGTGTTTCTGTGTGTGTGTGTGTGTGTGTGTGAATAAGTCAAAAGTTGTTTTTTTTGTTTGTTTTTTGTTTCTTGTAATTGTAAATTTATCAAAATAAATTTAACAAAAATACTGCATTAACTGTTTAGGAAGTTACAGCCATTTTTCTCATCTCTCAGTTTACATAGGCTCAAAATTAATTGGCCTGATAAGCAGTTTGATGGTAAGGTGTGGCCTGTTTCCTCATTATTTCATGAAAAATTAAGGAGATCAAAGGTCTGAAGTTGATTCCAAGTGTTGAATTTGCATTTGTAGCTGTTCTTGGGAACTCTAAATAGCGTGTATGTACTCTGCCAAAGAAAGTAAAATGCTAAACTATAGCAGTGTGTATTTACCATGGTTTCTTTTAAGCTTTCCCTTTGTGTCTAAATTGCCTACTCTCCTTGTGTCATCTAGTACTTTTAGTCATATTTTATGGTTGTTGCATGTGAGTCTTTCTAAAAGATCCTGCTCCTGCAGTAAAAAGCAGTTTATTGAGAGTATGTGTAACTTTAAGATGACATGAGTGCATTTGAAAAAATTGGAACTCTTAAAATTAGGTAGGTCCCATGTTCAAAAAAATAACAAGAGAAATTAAAAAAAAGTTTTTTAAAGTAGATCAAGCAAGACTTTTATTTGTGTAGTAACACTCACGAACAGAAAGTTCAGATTTGATTTCTGGAACAAGATTCTTTGGTCAGATGAAACAAAGATTAACTTTCACCAGAATGATGGAAAGAAGACTGTAGAGGAAGAAAGGAAGGGCTCATGAGCCAAAGCATGGCACGTCATTTGTCAAACATGGTGGAGGAAATGTTACGGTATGGGCATCTATGGCTGCCAGTTGAACTTGGTCACTGGTGTTTAGTGATGATAGTGCTGTGTAGAAGTAGTGAATGCTGATAGAAGTAGCAGGATGAATTCTGAAGTGGACAGAGCAGTGGCCTTAAGTCTTAATTAGATGGAAAGATTAGATGGTTACGTGGGAAGGATTATGCTTTGAGTTAAAGTCTTCAAGGAGGTAGATCTCAAGAAATAGGGATGGTAACTTCTAGTGTAGAACTATTCTTTCTTTTCAGATTCAGTCAAATGTTCCAAAATGATAGGATGATGCTTCTTAAGGCAAAGAAATGGGTTCTACTATACCCACCAACAAGCTGCAGTGAAAGGTCTCACAAAATATCTCAGGGGAGGAAACATTTTTTACGTCCATGGGGTTCAGGATTAAAGGATGTAGGGGTAAAGGATATTTGTAATTGTGAGTTTGTATAATTACGTTCGAGTCTGTGAAAATTGAGGGACTATGTAAAAATGGATATAATAACTAAACAGATGCAATATTTTTGTTAAACCCCTTGAATTAAAGCTGAAAGCCTACACTTCAACCTTCTGTTAATTGCTACATTAATTTCAGATCCATTGTGGTTGTATACAGAGACAAAAGCACCAAAATAGGGTCAAATATTTATGGACCAGACTCTATGTGTGCTTTGTTATATAATTGCAAATGTGTCCTAACATCAATTTAATAAAATGTAACAAAATCTAATATGATTAAATTACATTATAATATTTACACTTTCTGGCTGTAGGTTTGACTATAGGTCGAAAGGTCTCACTACCAGCAGGCCCTCTGATCCGAGTGGAGGGACAACCACTGTCTATACGTTGTGAGGTGTCGGATTATCAGGGCCCAAAGGAGCAGGAGTTTGAATGGAAAGCAACAAAGGGGTCAGAATCCATTCAGGTTGTCTCCACTTTCGACTCTACATTTCCAGACCAGTCTTTAAAGGCCCGGGTGATTACTGATGACATCAGTGTGAAAAGAATTGGTGAAAACATAGTGGATCTGAGGATTAAAGAAACCAGGGTGACTGACAGCGGCACTTTCATTTGCAGTACCCCTAGCACAGATTCTGTTATCAGTGGAAACTATGAGGCAGATGTGCTGCTCAGAGGTAAGTGAAGTTTTTAATATGGTTCCACTTCAATGTCAAAACTAGAGGGTGCAAAACAATAAAGGTTCTAAAATTTTGCATGTGTAAATTTAGTACTTGTGAATGCAGGAAGATGAATTATGTGTGTACTTATCATGATATTGTGTATCAAACTCTCATTTTTCATTTGTCTATGTTTTTGAAGAAAACTGTAATTATTATAGTAAGTATTATGATAAGCATGCATGACATTTTTTAAAACCTTTTTTTATAACCTATTTAATTTTTTAACCTGCAATTTGCAGGTTTATATTTAGACTATTTCTGATATATTTTTGTGGTTTTTTTCACGCTCTAGTTTTGACAGTGATGTGGCATATTTTAACAACTGATAAAACCAGCTTATAAAATGTTGTCCTGTTATGTAATGCCCTGTAATTTAGTGTTAAAAATCTTTCAGTGTTTTGGCAGAATTTTTTGGCATTTTTTGAGTGCAGACTCAATATTTCAGTGGATCAAACCAAGGACTTTCTTTAAACATTCTGTTAAGACAGATCAACGTATGCAAAAATGGCCATACACATGAATCATCTAAACATGATTCATTGCAGCTTCTGTGACCCTGATGTGGTGGTGGTGTGTTAGTGTGTGTTGTGCTGGTATGACTGGATCACACACTGCAGTACTGCTGGAGTTTTTAAACCCCTCAGTGTCACTGCTGGACTGAGAATGGTCCACCAACCAAAAATATCCAGCCAACAGAATCCTGTGGGTAGCATCCTGTGAGCACTGATGAAGGACTAGAGGATGACTAACACAAACTGTGCAGCAACAGATGAATTACTGTCTCTGACTTTACATCTACAAGATGGAGCAACTAGGTAGGTGTGTCTAATAGAGTGGACAGTGAGTGGACACAGTGTTTAGAGACTTCAGCAGCACTGCAGTGTCTGATCCAATCCTACCAGCACAACACACACTAACACACCACCACCATATCAGGGTCACTGCAGTACTCATCCACCACTCAAATAGTACCTGTTCTATGGTTCTATGCTGTTCTGTGGGGGTCCTGACCTCTGAAGAACAGCATAAAAGGGGGCTCAGAAAATCTGCAGAAAAACAGATGGACTACAATCTCTAGCTGTAAAACTATAAAGTGTATGGTCAGTGGAGCTGCTAAAATGAACAAAGTGTGTAGAAACAAGGAGGTGGTTTTAATGTTATGGATTATCAGTGTATTTAATTAATTATCTAAACTTCCAGGTATAAGCCTTTTATATTAGTTTGTCAAAAGTTGCTTTTAAACATGTCTAATGTACTTAACCACACAAATCATAAGACTCATACACTTTAATGTACCTTACTTCCTTTTAGGAGACCTAGTGAGGTTTTATGGATAAAAATGGAATGAAAGTTTTTTTTCTGGGAGCTCTGGTTTCCTACCACAGTGTGTGTGTGTGTGTGTGTGAATGTGTCACACTGGTTTTTATTTAGTGGTAGCAGAGTATAGGGGGCTGAATAGAAATGTTTTCCAGATTTTTATTTATTAAACAAATTGACAATTATGTATCATTTTCTTTTTAATTCACAATTATTTGCTACTTTGTGCTGGTCAATCACACAAAATCTTAATAAAATACATTTAAGTTTATGGGTGTAATGTGAAAAAATGTGGAAAAGTTCAAGGGGTATGAATACTTTTGCAAGGTACTGTAGCCCCTTCACCAGCAATGTCCCTGCCCCAGTCATGTGTTTATATTGTTACCTTTTTTCTTTTAATTTAAATATATTAATATTGATGAAGCCAAGAGGATTATGTTTATTTGATGATGTCATGTTTCAAGCCTGAATACAAATATAAGGTAAACATCAATTTATTTGAACCATTTTTATTTCTAAAATATTATATAATTTTATAGAAAGAGGTTTTATAGACTTGGCAAATTAAGTTTTCAGAAGTTTGTAGGTATAAACATCTGTTGTGGGTGTTCTTGGCAGTTTTTCTGTGACTTTTATATTGTTCATAATGATATTGGAATTAAACTGTATCAACTGAAATTAAGAAATTTATCATGATATAAATTATATTGTCCAGCCCTAATGTCAAGCGATATATTAATTATTAAGTATAGGGAACTCAGGGCAAACAGTAATTTTACACATGCTGCCCAAATCCCAGGACTAAAATGCAAGCGTGTGCATGTCAGTGTGAGTAGTTTTGTTCTTTCATGTCAGGCTGTCACTACTGGTCTACACTTGTGCTAAAGGTGTCTTGAAATGTTTCTTATTTATTGTTTGCTTGCAGTCATTCGTAATACACTGGTTGTGGTTCCTGACGTTCCAGCGTCTTCAGTCCATGAGGGCAGATTAATCAGTCTTCGCTGCAACATCACTCAAGGCTTCATTGATGGGATGTACTTGTCAGTTACATGGTCTGTTAAAAAAGATCAATCACTAGAGGAGGAACTCCTTACCTTTGGACAGCATTCAGGTGTTACTGTTGGACAGAATTTTATCCAACGCTATGCAGATGGTGAAATGTTTCTGCACTTGGACAATACTGGTTCCTACAGACTGGTGCTCTCTGGAGCGCTGCCTGCAGATCAGGGGATGTATGTGTGTACTGCCAGACAGTGGACCAGAGAGCAGGGCACCTGGAACAAGATACAGGAAAAAGCAGAGATCATTGGTGAAGTGGCTGTTATCCCAACAGGTGAGGACTGGGTAAAGAAAATGATTTAGGATGACATTTAAATGGGTGTAATTAGGCATCACTTGCCATGCTCGGTGCACATGGCTGCATATAGGGTGATACAAAAATTATTGAATTAATTTTCAAAATTGTGTAAAACTTGTACATTTGTTGCAAGTATATAATACATAGTGAAAGATCTCTATTGTTCTTTATAGGAAAAACTTATAATCATTCAAATGAAGCACTTTTGTACTTGCAGACATACACAATCACAAGCACAGGCTTAGCTGAGCTTTCACACTCTGGGACATGGTCAAACAAAGCACACATAAATAAACATGCTGTGACGACACACACGAGAGAATCATCACATTGTAGGTACTATGCATCCACAGATAGTGGGAACACTTTAATTAAAGTACTTTTACAGCTACCGGATTTCACCAGCCTTTCTCTTGTCTATCTGGGTCTAATGAGCAATTGACATGAACAATAGACGAGAGAGCAATTAACATGAGCCATCTGTGATCTAGCTGCAGATCTAGCTTCTTTTCTCTCATCTGAGGTCCATCTGAGGTGATGCTTACCTCTCTCAGTGGTATAAAATCAATCAATGTGACCCAGCATCAAACATATCATACATGCTACATACTAGCATGGTCAGTAAATCCGTGATCCTCATTTATGTTGAGGAAAAATAAGATCCAAGTTCCATATCATTATTCCTATTCATATTATTGCACGTTGGAACTTATTTTTATAGTTTATTGCTAGCCATCCACCACATGCAAGTCTTGGTAAAGGCTTTTTTTTTTATATTTTGTCCTTAATTTAATCAAGGCCAATTCCCACCCATCTCTTCCCTATCACGTGAAAGCTACCAAACAGGGAGGATGAAGGGTAGGGAGGCATGTGAAGCCAGAAAACCACATGTGAAAACCAAAACCAAAGTATTGCTCATGCAACATCAGGGAGCAGCGTAGCACACTTGGTGGAAAGCACAAACCTCACTTCCATATACATGAGCTCATGGATGCTTATTATTAGCTGATTCTTACTGGTGATGAGTGGTTTACATGTTGTATGGCTTCTATATGTCTGCCTCTGAAATCATCTTTGAATGGTGGCTTGTGATACCTTCACACTTGCCCTGTGGGGTTTGATGTTGATGCCACTGATTGTGTTTTTTTTCACAGCTCTCACAATGTTTCTGTCTTCAACTGATTTTTCCTTGGCCAGCCAGTTTGATGTCTGGTTGTTAGTACAAAAGTGTTCTTTTTTGCTTTTTCAGGCCATTCCCTATGGTTGGTATTGGCTATTCCCAGTGCTTGTGAAATGGCTCTGATCTATTTTCCCTTGAAGTTTCTGAACTTCAAAATGTCTTACATTTCTCTGATAGACAGCTGTCTCACCTTCATGTTGGTTTATCCTTACTTAATAACAGATCCAGTATTCACAGATGAAACGCAGGGCCCAGACCAAGAGCTATCAACAGTTTAAACAATCAATCTAACCTGAAACACCTCGGCAACAGCACCCCAACAGTAACATTTTAATATTTTTACCCACTTAAGAATTGAGTGTTTTTTTTACATACCTAGATGTAAATATCTGATAATGAATGCTGAAAATATATCATCTGATATTTATCTTTTGATCTCCAACACAAAGGTCTTCAGTGTATAGAAAAAATGAAGGAATTGGCCTTGCTGTTCCAACTGTATATTATGCACACTTTACGGTCAAACGTAAACACTCGACCATCACCAAAATCTGTGTGTAAGCCTGTGGATTGCCTTAGCACAAACTCCTACATTTGGTGGGAATCCAAATCTCCTTTTTTCCCTGAGTACACAATACCCACAGTGAAGCTTTTAATGCTTTTAATGCTTTTAATCAACAGGAAACACTGACCCAGGGGTGAATACTTATGCACCCAACAAATCTCTGCTTAAAATTTGTAATTAATCTTTGTGCCACAATAATATTATTTTGTACCAGAAGCAACTGCAGGTACTACAACTACACTACGCAAAATATTTAAGATCTATGTCTTTGTTTCCCTTTTACACTTTTTGCACTATTAAGTGTCTGTGACTTTTCTCACAAGCCCAACTGTTTATCTTTTGTTACCAGGGATACTATTCTTGGGTTGCTATGTAGACTTTCCACACAGCATTTAATTACAACTAGAGACGTACTGCAAAGAGACTGTGAGGCTGTAAAAGACACCCATAGAACCTTCAGTATAATGAGACTGTACTAGACCAGGGGTGTCAAACTAGCTTCATGAAGGGCCGGTGTGGGTTAAGGATTTCTTTCCAACCATGCAGAAGCCACACACTACTGCAAGTCTTGATCCATTGAGTAGATCCATTGATTAAAACAGGTGGAATGAGGTGTGTCTTCTGCTTGGTTGGAATGAAAACCTGCACCCACACCGGCCCTTTGTGGATTTAGTTGACACCCCTGTACTAGACAGTACTACAGTATCAGATTTTATGATTATATTTTAGTATTTGAATTGAATTCTTTATTAAACAGTGAAAATGCAGTGATATTGTAAAAAAGATTAGATAAAAAGTTTAAATAAACCCTGAAAAGAAAACTGAATTTAAATAGAAAAGGGCAGATTTGAGAAAAAAAATTGCACACAGGTGACAGTGGCTTGGTGGGTAGCGCGGTCTGGGTCCTTTCTGTGTGGAGTCTGCATGTCCTCCCCATGTCTGTGTGGGTTTACTTTGGGTACTCCGGTTTCCTCCCACAGTCCAAAGACATGCATATAAGGTTAATTGGTGTCTCTAAAGTGCCCCTAGTGTGTGTGTGAGTGTATATGTGCCCTACAATGGATTGGCCCTCTGTCTAGAATTATTCCTGACTTGTGACCTAAGCTTCCATCTAGGGACCTACTCTCCCATGAATAGGAATAGGAATTAGCAGTTAAGATAATGGATGGATGGTTGGAAAAATTGCACACCTTTGGTTTGTCATCAGTGTTTTTTTTATCTCTGATTCCCTGAAATAAAATAAAAGGAAATGCACAAATATATTTGTAATTCACAAATGCACAGAAGTATTTGGGTCATGTTCACTTTGTCTTGCCCTGTTGTTTGTAGATCGCACCATGTGTCTATCACGTGGCATTTGTAGAATGGCCAGCACTTATTCATGGATTTCTGAAACATTTCTCACGTTGACTGGGTCTGATCTAACCATTCAGGTAATGAGACTTTGTGCTAATGCTCAAGTTACGTTAATCTACCACAGCAATCCACTGCCTCTCTGACCAGGATGCTTACTGAAGATGATTGTATGAATGAATGAATGAATTAATGAAATTACTTATATCTTGAAGTCCTCCATATTAAATTCTCCTTAGAAGTGATGGAGAGTTGAATTTGTGACTTGGACTCGAATTGTACTTCAGTCACACACAGTGACTTGAGATTTGACTTAAGACTCGACTCAGACTCGAGATTTGAGGGACTCATGAACAATCTTTATTTTACTTTATCACCACATCTATTTTCATGCATGCACATGGCCACAACCATAAGAGACTTGAGACTTGACTTGGATTCTAGCCTGTGATAATCTCTGCTCTATACACTTCTGTCCTCCCACAGCCAAGAGAGAAAAAAATGAATCCATAAGTATTCCTGACGATCTAGGGGCTAGAAAAAGCAGCTAAAAAATTTGACTTGCTAGCACAGACCCAGTGGAAAAAACACATATTTGTGCATTGAACTGCACAAGTCGACATCAGGCAAATAAATGCAGGCTGTTCCACAAATGCCACAATTCCAACAATTTCTACTGCAACAGCCAATTCCACAAAGTTCTTGCAGAAATTTGGATGACCTCAAATTTTAACAAGAATAAAACTGAAATCATAATCTTTGGACCAAATGGGGCCCGTGATATCCATGAATGCAAGTGTAACTCCTACTGTAACGAAACAAGGTGTGATCAGGGATTTTGAATTTGACAAACAGACAAACTTTGTTTTTTCTAACTTGAAGCCCTTTTTTGAGTTGCTGGCTGTTGTTAGGCAGGTCCATACACTGGCTGTTTTTAAATCCCAGGTTAAAACATTCTGCTATGCTTTGGCATTTGACCCAGTATGAAAGTTGTGTATTATTAAACTGGTCTGTGCCTGTCTAACTGGACAATCTTATGATGATTGTACAGCACTTTGGCCAATAGCTGTTGTTTTTAAATGTGCTTTATACATAAACTTGATATTGACATAATATATATTTAATGATATTGTATGTTAATGATATTAACAAAAGACAGGCTGGTGAGGTTGTGCATTTGAAAAATATTTGTGAATTTATTTATTTGTGGATCTTATTTTATATTTCTGGAACTCATGGTATTTGTTTATAAGTTATGCAACAAAAATAACCTCATAAATGAATGCTCATAACTTTTTATACTGTGTGTATTGATTATTTTTACAACATACATTAAAAGCTTTGGCAAACAATCAATGATTTGAAGTCCAGCAAAATTAATTATGATTACTGTGAATGGATTTTTTTTTTGTCACACAGTGATTAGTGTAATATTAACATATGTCTTTTTATTATTTGATTATAGCGGAATCCATCACTGTACACATCCTGGATAGTACCATCCTAAACACAGGACACAATTTGAATCTCACTTGCTTGGTTTCTGCAGATGACCTTGCCGCCTTAAGCCTTGAGGTGACATGGCTGCTAAACGACACACAGATTCTTACCCACCTTAGTCGAGATGGAGTGGTGGCAAAAGCTTCAGATATATTTAACATTAACCAGGTTGGAAAGGGTGATTTCAGACTGGAGATCCACAGCGTTGAGCTTTCTGATAAGGGACTTTACTCATGCAGGGTGAGGGCATGGATACAACAGACCAGGGGAAAATGGTACCAGGCTGCAGAGAAGACAGCAACCCCTGTACAAGTGGAGATTATTTCAACAGGTGAGTTAACTCAATTCGAAGAATATTTGTGTATTTACAAAAGTTACCCTCAAGACAAGACAATCCAAACACCACCGCTACAGCTCATCATAAGCCTAAGATTCCCTAAAAATTCCACAAATATTTATTTATATTGAATGTCCTGGATCTGTTCTGAAACTTGATCATTATATGCATTGATTCATTATTATGTAAGAAGCAATAACCATGTTCATCATGTTTCAGTGTAATCGCGTTTCAGAGTTCAGGCTTACTTGTTGCATTGGTTGACTGTTGCCACAGACTAGTAGTTTATATCAGCTAACTGAAAGATACAGTGCCTTGTGAAATACAACTTGCTTGGTGTTTTTCCTGTTTTGTTGCATTACAACCTGGAATTAAAATGAATTTTTATTTTGATTTTAAATGAAAGTTTAAATTGGTGATGTAGAATGAAAAAGTAAAGACTGAAAAGTTCTGAATTTTTGTTGAAAATTGCCTTTGGATGATTTGGCTACATGCAATTAAATATATGATCATTTTCATGTGTGAAATAGTCCTGGGATTTTTGGCCAGTGTTCACAAAATTGTGTCAAACTACTTGCGAGAGTGTGAACCTCAATAAGTATCAAAAACGTAACTTTTTTTAATGATTTTTTTTTTATAAAATACAGGCAGAGTTGACTTTCAAGAGTTGACTCAAATAACTGTAAATCATTATTGATCATATAGATTTGATCCAAACTAGAAATATATCTTCAGTACAAGGTTCTAAACACGTTGAGCATTGTAAATAGGTGGTCTAGTTTAAATCCAAATAGTAGTTTCTCAAGAACCGTAAGGCCAATCAAACTGGAATTTGGTAGGGTGAATCAATGTGCTAACTTGTAAGTAGATTTTTCAGGATCTCTCAAAATCATGGCAGCCATCAGCCAATCAGAGTTTAGAAGGTATTTGAGAAGGTTCCCATTAAGCTATCATCAAGAATGGTAGGGACCTAGGAACCTGATCAATCAGGGACCTAATAGTAGCTGGTGTGGTCTCACTCAAATTGGCCACTTGGGGGGTGCTGTTAATATTCATAATCCTCAACAGCTCACTGTTCTAAAAGTTTATACTGTATAGTGTGGCACAAAGGGAAAGAGAGTATTGGCACCGGAAATTGGTAATGGAATCAAAAAGATGGCAGCAAGGTCAAAACTTAGCAGGAAAGTGGCAGCTCACTCTCTCCATAGGTATACATTTCGCATTGATGACACAATTCAATTTTGCTTATTAACTGTAAGCAGTTTAAGAGATTTTTACACATGACTCATCATTTGCTTTCCCTCCATTCATTTTCAAAGAGTGGCCCACAAAACATTTAGAAATAGGGAAGCAAACCTCAGATAATCCAGTCAGTCAGTCATTTTCTGTACCGCTTATTCCCAGTTACAGGGTCACGGGGGAGACGATGCCCAGCCGGCAACTCTGAGTGCAAGGGCAGGAACCAACCCTAGACAGGGCGCTAATCCATCGTAGGGCTCATACACACACATTCACACTCGCATTGCATTCACTGGTATACCAATTAGGTGGTTTAGAACCTTTAATTAGGACGCTGTTCACGTTCAACCAGAGTCTTTTTATGGTCACACTGCTGATGTAAGTTCAAGGTTTCACCAGAATTCTTGTATTCACGGTATACCCTTGCAATGCTCATACATGAAAATCCAAACTTTGCTTCTTCCTCCGAAATGCTATGACCCTTCTCGCAATCTCCAACTATTAAACCTTATTGAAATCATAAAATAACTTATAATCCTAACTTGCCCAGCTCTAGAAGTTTCCATAGATGTCTACTGCTTTCTATATGCACTGGCAGAGGCAACCACACATGACATATGTAGGTGCTGTTGCTGTGTATTTCGGATACCAGTTTTTCTGTTACTTCAGTGTAGTATTAAATGAACTGTGGAATGAATGTAATCTAATGTTATGCTAATAAAAAAGAATCTTTCAATAACATGATTGTAGCATGAAGGTATTGCAAAAATGATTAAAGCAGAAATTAGCTTCTATTTCCAAATTTATTGCCTGTTAAATACAGGAGTTAGACAATGAAACTGAAACACCTGTCATTTTAGACCACAATAATGTATTAGTATGGTGTAGGGCCTCCTTTTGTG
>JAOTRJ010000029.1:2559258-2574570 GCA_028564905.1 Leptodoras praelongus | reverse complement strand
TCTTGAAGCTCATTGAGAGAAAGCCAAGAGTGTGCAAAGCAGTAATCAGAGCAATGGGTGGCTATTTTGAAGAAACTCGAATATAAAACATGTTTTCAGTTGTTTCAACTTTTTTTGTTAAGTCCATAACTCCACGTGTTCATTCATAGTTTTGATGCCTTCAGTGAGAATCTACAATCATGACTAAATAGTCATGAAAATAAAGAAAACGCATTGAATGAGAAGGTGTGTCCAAACCTTTGGCCTGTACTGTACGTAAATACACTGATTGTGATCACACCATTAGCCTCTGCAATAGAGCACTGCAAAAGGTCCAGAAGGTGTGTCCAAACTTTTGGCCTGTGTGTTATGTGTGTGTATGCCAGTCCTGGGTTCAAATCCTTGAAGGTTCTGCATTCATTTGTAAACAATCCCTGGTTCATTCCAAGCTGTGTGGAGATGGCCTTATAACCCTTCCCAGATTAATGAGCGACAGTTGCTTTTCTGAGGTCATGGCTGCTGTCCTCACTTCTTGACAATGTGAGTTCTTGACACCTGAGTAATCCTGAAAGCAAACTGCCAAAAATTCTGCTTTTATAGGGGCAGTCACAATTCTCGATTAACTCATCGTTTTTCACTCAGTATCAGTTTGCTGATTATTACTTGCTTTAAGAGTATGGAAAGAGTTAAGGTGTGCTAATTTTTCACTACCTGGTTTCTGAATGTTGCTTTATTTTTGGGAAACAATAATGCAAATTGAAATCTGTCTCTTTTCTGATGATCTGAGGTTAGTTGTTTATAGAAGTTTGATTGATATTTAGGCCCTGATCATTTAAAAAGGATGTTGTACTTTCTTTTTCAAATGACTGTGTAACAGACTACTTGTAATAAATTACACTCCAAAAACAGTATTTTTAACATTCTGTATAGTTTTGATGGAGAAGACAGAATGCACTGTAAGCATTTCAGTATGCATGTTTTTAAATACTGAAACCTTCAGTTTTCCCTCTAGTGGAATAAGAGAGAAGTCTTAGCCCCCCCCCCAAATGTGACAAATCAATTACAGTCCACAAAACGATATTCACCGATTCCAAATTAATTTTGCTCTGAACTTCCCAAAAAGAACTATGAAAAAGCAACAATTTAGAATCCCACTATCTGGTGTTACCCAGCAGAGGAGGGATTTTCTATTCAGCCCGGTTCCTCTCACGTTTTCTTCACATCATCCAAGTTCTCATATTTGGCTTACTCAACAACTCTATCTCCAGATTACTATAAAGCTGCTTTGTGACGATCATTATTAAAAGCACTGTACAAATAAACCTGAATTATAGACAGCTTACATAAACTGTGGGAAAATGACAAAATTGCTCAGGAGACACTGCACAACCTTTGTCTTTTTATTGGATTCATTTAACAGTCTTCATTCATATAGGGAATGCATTTATAATAGTGATTTTTCATATCAAGGAGGTCATAAACAGATGTTTGGCAAGCTCTTATTTCCTGAATTTTATTAAGGTTTCAAAAAAGTGGTAAAGCCTAAATTAGGCAGATATGCTGGCTGTACACACGTGACCTGGTCCCCGAGCACTTCCTCTGCCTGATGATAAATTCATATTGGACCCAGTTGCTGTTTTGTCTGTATAATTCTTAATTTTTAAGAGTCATGCAAAAATCATGCACAATACATATATGGGTTTAAATACAAATCACATAGTTTGTCTGCCTTAATGTCATATCAGGCAAAAGCATACTCCTACATAACAAGGAAACTGGGTTCATGCTTATTGCACCAAACAATAAAATGTGCTACGATACATTTTCCTCTTAGTGATATTTTAAAATGGTTTTAGGGAATAAAAATAAAATAAATTTGTGTGCCACTGCTTCTATTATTGTTTCCAAATGTGTGTAAATAGCACAGCTGAAAGAGTGTAGCTCAAGCTGAAATCATTATATAGTTGTTAATGATCTTCCTAGTGCTGGGTTTAAATGGTTAATTGGAACAGAGAAGGGAAAAAAATTGATAATTTACTAATTTAATTCACATGAACAAAGCAAATGTGACATCTGTAGCCAAATGGGTCATTAATTGAATTAAGACAGAATCAGAGTCCATTTGCTTAAGATTGCCTTTGCATATGCGTTTCCAAATATTCACCTTGAGATAACATGTAATGTCAATTTAACAGATATAATAATAACAGAATTTGCTCACATAAGCTAGGTCAGTGGTCATTTAGGCTTAAACTGGTTTCCATATAAAGTATATAAAGAGCAGACTTTAAAATCCACCCAAGCTGGAAGCACGGAAAGACAGACCTCAATGGCTCCAACTTGATCTGTAAATCTCACAGATCATTTTGCACCATGAAAGCCTTAAAGCTATAAAATGCCACCCATAATCTGAGTTTATCCCACTTCAGCAATAGGACTCCACAAACTGGAAGAGTTAATTATTCCGTGCATGGTTAATATGGGTGTACCGAGTAAAACTATTCTTTACATGTGTTTTTTTTTTTTTTTAATTGTCAATACATACCAAGAGCCAAAAAAAAAAAAAAAAAGTTGGCACTTTAAGGTCCTTGAGCAAGACCCTTTCAAACTGCTCAGCTCTATGCTTGTATCCTGTACCTGCCAAATGAATACATGTAAAGCATCCAAATGATTCCAAATGTGGAAAAAACTGACTGGGAGTTTATTTATATAACAATTTTAAAAACGTAGAAAATTGGTCCGGCTTCAGAAACAAGGCACGCAATGTCTTGGTTCATGATCTCCATGTTTGTCACGCATTCCCTAGAGACGTACAGATTTGTGTGTGTGTATATATATATAAAAAAACTGAATTACTGAGGTTAAATTCCAAGCAGCAAGACAGCCATGCAAATAAACGTGTGCAATGTGGACAGGATGCTTTAGTAATAGGTTTCTCTCTCCACCCAACCTAAAACAAAACAGACACTCCTTTAGTCAATACAAATCTCCTACAGAATGCATGATTCAAAGCAGCACATAGTTTATGAATATTTCATATTTGCCTATATATACTTTGTAATTAATGTTAATTAATTACCCCTGATTTATGTGTTTAAAATCACATGTCCATTATATGAGCAACTGGGATACATTACATAAGGCATAAAATTAAGTCTATATCCAGATTTCTGTAAAGTTGCTTTGTGACAATGTCCACTGATAAAAGTGCTATATACAAGTCAAACATAAGTTTTTTGTTGTTTTACCACACTCACCTCCTGGACTGCGTCGGATAATAAGCTTTCGGATTTCATCATAAATAAAGATCAGAAGTGAGTAGGGGAAGGCACAGAACCACCAGTTTGGTCTGGAAAGGCAGGATCAAAGGCTGAATGTTAATAAATACATCCATTTGCAATAGCGCCTCACACTACCAATTAGAACATTCTAGCACATATGAGGAAGATGACAATAAGGAACATACTTGAGCGGATACATTCTAAGGGCAACATCCATTCCTGGACAGTAAGAGAGGAACGCTGCCAAAGCAGTCTCCTCAAACAACCCAAAGATGAGAATTTTGTTCCTGCATTAAAAAGAACATTTTAATCACAGATCCAGATAATGACACAGTAATAATGCAGATACCAATAATGAAACATTCCAAACACTAGTCCACGATGTATTATGGTCTGTACTTACTTCATTCCTTGCTGGAAGACAGAGTTCCTCCTGGTTTTGCAGATGATCAAATCTGCCCATTGCACAATCACAATACTGATAAAGAATGCAGTGTGGCATGTGAACTCCACAATCTTCCTCTGCTCATATGTCTGGAAAGAATTTGGACACATTAAAAACTTGAAACTTTGAAATGAAAAATGCCAAAAGTCTGCAGACTCACCCATTGTTGCCCATAACTATCTTCCAGATCATTGACATGTTTGTCATCCCACAGCACACGTATACCCAATAATCTAGAAGGCAGGAATCCATTCTCAGCCAGAATTACAAAGTAGGTAAAGAAACCAGCGAGTGCCTGAATCATACCTGTGAGAGGAAACAAGGGTTTACGTGATCAGCATAATTCAGTGGTGCTTTGAGGCAGGTGGGAGGAATCGCTTGCAGGGATCAGTTATATTTGGAGAATTTGTTTAAATGGAGTTAGTGCTCAGTTGTATTGTGTGCATGTGAAATGCATGTAAATAATGGAGAACAATGTTGTTAAAACCAGTGAAGTGGCAGAGGTTCTTACCAATCTGTCCATAGGCCATGCTAATAAGCCTTTCATTAACCAGCTTGTCTGTCTTGGGGTTTCTGGGTTGCCTCTTCATGATGTCACTCTCAGCAGCTTCATAAGCCAAAGAAATTGCAGGGACCTGGAAGTGGGGACAGAGATGATAAAGTGCACTTTAAATGTAAAACAATTCTGTTTATTTAAAAAAAAAAAAAAAAAACCCAATGCTTACCATGTCAGTACCGAGGTCAATGCAAAGAATGGTGACTGTGCCCAGAGGAAGAGGGATGTTTGCAATGATGAACAGAAGAAAAGGTGTGATCTCAGGAATATTACTGGTCAAGGTGTAAGCAATTGACTTCTTTAAGTTGTCAAAGATCAGGCGACCTGGTAAAAAAAAAGAAAAAAAAAAGTCAGCATTAAGTTATAAAACTTTGCAGCTGAAATACACTTTTGGACTTGAAATACACTATTGCTATTTGCCTAGTGTCCTTTACCTTCCTCAACTCCTGTAACAATAGAAGCAAAGTTGTCATCCAGCAGAATCATATCAGCAGCCTGTTTGGAGACGTCAGATCCAGCAATACCCATGGCTACACCGATGTCGGCCTTCTTCAGAGCAGGAGAATCATTAACACCATCTCCAGTCACAGCCACAATGGCACCCTATTACAATAAAATACAAACTTATACACCACCGTCTTTATTTCATTTGATTTAGACTGCAAAATTCAACGGCTTTGAAGTCATCAGCAGTTACCTGTCGCTGGCATCCTTCCACGATAATCAGTTTTTGTTGAGGAGATGTTCTGGCAAACACAATCTCGGTGTGGTGTTTCAAGACATCATCTAATTGCTCAGGGGTTAGGTCCTTGAGATCTCCACCATGAACCACACATGCCTTGGCATCTCTAAAAGCAAGAATCAGTGAGGAGCAGTTGATATACATCATATGTTACCACAGATAAACCCTATAAGAATATGCAAACGTAATAACTGCTCACTACCTGGGGTTGACCTCGTTTATGGGAATGTTCAGTCTAGCAGCGATGTCTTCTACAGTTTCATTGCCTTCAGAGATGATACCCACACCCTTCGCAATGGCTTTAGCTGTGATTGGATGATCTCCTGTAACCATGATGACCTAGGACAAGGTGAAGATTTTAAAATTCAAACCCTTTCCACTGTTACCATCTGCTGATATGTTAAGTCATGCAAATCGTTATACCTTGATTCCAGCACTCCTGCACTTGCCAACAGCATCAGGTACCGCAGCACGAGGAGGATCGATCATTGACATGAGTCCAATAAAACACAGGTTCTCAGTGGGGAAGTTCACCTCGTCAGTGTCGAACAGGAAGTCCTCAGGAAACTGATCATCAGGAAGATTGTAATGGCAGAAGCCTAAATGGATCATGATTTGTTAGCAACAAGCATCACACCTGGTCCTTTTTTCATGTCAACTCAACCACACAAACTGTAGACAGAGTTGCGTTTACAGTAACAACAGAATATTACCCAGCACTCGCTCTCCCAGACCACCCAATTCCAAGTATGCATTCTGGAAAGCATCCTTCAACTCATCATCCAGAGGCTGCTCTTTGCCCTGAAGCATAATAGTTGAACAGCGGTCCAGAATCCTCTCAGGAGCTCCCTTCATTACTAGCAGGTGTTTGCTCTCGCCTTCACTGGGGTTTTTGTGGATGGAAAGCTAAATGGATAAAAGACCATTGTAAGACATTAGCAAAGCAAGCAAACTGCATTTGCATTATCGTATAAGAAGGTAGATCATATTACCTGGTATTTATTGGTAGAGTTGAAAGGGATCTCTGCAACCTTTGTGTATTTATCCCTCATGTCCTTGACTGAACCACAGCAGAGCTCAATACACTTCAGGAGGGCAGACTCTGATGCATCACCAGCTGTATCTCTCTGTGGAACAAAAGGTAAGCATTTTTCAGTGGTGCAATGCAACATGCAATATCACTAATTCAGCTTTATTGCACAATAACACTAAACTGCCCTAACGACGATAAATAGTGAACTGCAAACTACCCCTTATAAGTAAACATGCTAGCTACAATCAGCACTTGGAAAAAGATTTACAAGCCAACCAGCAAAAGAAGGCAGAAAGAGTTTACAGTTTACACTAGGTACTACTTAGAAGTAGCTCTCTAGAGGAAAAGAATATTACATTTGAGCACTAGTTGAAAAACACCACTTGCTGAGTAAACAGAAAAATACCTTTTATGGTACAACTCACTAAAAATAGTGCAAACTGCATGCTTATCAACATACCTTCAGGATAGGAACACTATCTTGATCTGCAAGGAAGACTGCACGGTTGCAAAGGCCAGCAATTCGAGCCAGGCCAGCCCAAGTAGCAGAGCTTCTATCAAAAGAGGTTCCACTCTGGTTCTCTGTGGTATCGGCTTCATGAATCTGGTTGTCAAACCACATATGTGCCACAGTCATACGGTTCTGGGTCAGAGTTCCTGTCTTGTCTGAGCAGATGGTGGAGGTGGAGCCAAGTGTTTCCACAGCTTCAAGATTTTTCACCAGACAGTTCTTCTTTGCCATACGTTTGGCAGTTAAAGTCAAACACACCTGTTCACAAAGACAATAAAGAATTACTTAGAACTTTTTCCACATGCAAATTTTGTCACATGCAAATAGTCCGTCCTGTGCATTGCCAGCATTTCCCATAATGAGTGCAAGTATAAGCTTCCAAGCCTGAAAGTCACAAAATAATGACTCAATTGACAAAAAGAAATCATTTTAAATGAGTTTGTAATCACCACGTCAGTCACTGAAAAATCTACTGTGCTGGGTTCATTACGTCTAGACCACAGCGACACTTCATCCCATTCTGTCGTCTCTTTTTTTATTTATTCTTTTCTTACAGCCACTAGTGGCTCTGTTGCGCTCCTTAAAAAAAGCCAAAATAATTCTTATCTTCCAAAATATAGCTATACAAGTTTTTTTTATTATATGTATTTTCTGCAAAGTTTGTTCCAACAAGTTAAAATGAATCAATATCTAGAACAATGACCCAGATATTTAGAATGCATGTCATCTGATACAAACATGCAACCGTCAAATATGTTTACTTTTGATATACTTTAATAGAATGCACTTGTTTCGTTGCTGTACTGCTTATATTGTATTTTGACAGGGTTTACTCTGCCAGTTTACACTTCCAGAATTTGCATTCGAGATGCAAGCTGCACTCACAACATATAGGATTTCAGTTTTGCATTAGTCCTCTTCACATGAGCTAATAAATCAAGGTCATGGTACATACTATAGTATTTCAGGACAGATACTCACAGTCACTGTAGCCAGGAGACCCTCTGGCACGTTTGCGACAATGATACCGATGAGGAAAATGACCGCCTCTAGCCAGCTGTATCCAAGAATCAGGGACAGAATAAAGAAGGACACACCAAGGAAGACAGCCACACCAGTGATAATGTGGATGAAGTGCTCGATCTCGATAGAAATGGGGGTTCGGCCAACTTCCAGACCAGAGGCAAGAGTAGCGATACGGCCCATCACAGTGCGATCACCAGTGTTGATGACGATACCTCTAGCTGTGCCTAGAAAGAAAAAAAATATATATTATAAAAAATATATAACAACAATCAAAAGTAACATGTTTATGCTGAATCATTTTATACATGAATATATACAAAAAAGTAAGACTATGTAACAGAACTGTACCTTCCACACAATTGGTAGAAAAAAAAGCAATGTTCCGTGTTTCCAAAGGATTTTCATTAGAGAAGTCTGGAGTACGAGTCTGAGGCTCAGATTCACCAGTGAGTGAGGAATTATCCACCTAAAAAGAAGGAAGACTTCATGAGTGGCAAAAAACAGACAGGTAGTTAACAGACTGTCATTTCCCCTGATTCAATTTATCTTAGTTAGTCATGTTCACCTTGCAACCATGAGCAGAAATTATACGCAGGTCAGCAGGAATTCTGTCTCCACCCTTAACCTCCACAAGGTCTCCAACAACTACATCCTCTGCATTGATGCTCATTTTCTCACCATCACGGATGACCAAAGCTTGCTAAAAAAACAAATCAGAAACAATCAAGATCAATATAATGGGTTCAACAAGTTTGAAATGGGAATGAAATTTCAGTACCTGAGGAACAAGATTCTTGAAGGAGTCCATGATCTTTGAGCTCTTAGCCTCTTGATAGTATGAAAAGCAACCAGTGATCATAACCACTGCCGATAACACAATACCCAGGTACAACTGTAAAGCAATGAGACAGAGGTTGAAAGAAACGGTGATCAATCACCTTTGCTTCTAAACTTTTTTTTTTTTTTATGAAGATCATTACATTATCATTTGCTGGTTCTTCTTCTGAAGCTGCTAGAATTCCATACGCCAGGAAACAAAGAAGTGCTCCAATCCACAGAAGAGTGGAGAATCCACCGAAGAGCTGTTTGCAGAATTTGACCCATTCTGGGGTGGTGGGAGGCGGGGTCAGAGCATTGGGCCCATCACGTGCAAGAATCTCTTTCGCACGAGCAGTAGACAATCCCTAGTAAGCGAAATACCTCGTTAAACCCAAAAAGGTACCAAAGATTTAGTTGATGTTCTAAACAAAAGGTTTAGAAAGCTTACCCTGGTAAGATCAGTATCATACTTCCTGTTGAGCTCTTCTAGAGTCAGCTTATGATCATCCTATGAAACATTAAAAAACAAAAACTTAACTAGGACTGTTACACTTAAATGTTTTGATCTTTCACATATCACGTGCAAGATGTTGACTTACCAAGTCGACTTCCTTTTTAAGTTCATCCATATCCTTATCTTTGTCCTTCTTGCCCTTGGACTTGGATTTCTTGCCCCCCTGTTCAGAGGTGGCTGCGAGCTCATACTGTTCCCGACCGTCCTGTGACAGACCAAACAGGCATTCTTAAAGTGGACCCATTACACCCATTTTCCACAAGGTAATAACGTTCCCTTAATGAAATGTCTGACATCTATGGGAAGGGGGGGGGCATAAATACTACAGCCGTCCAACAGGTCCTTCCAAATGCTCAGTTTTAGTGCCTGTTGCTTTAAATGACAATGAGCCACTGTTCACCCTGCCCCCCTCTGCCACAAGGTGTGACTACAGGCATTTTACATAGATGCTGCAGTGGCTGCTGGAAGTGAGGTTTAACCGGCATGTGCGCCATTTTGGAAACTATATTCTAATGAGCAGAGTTGCTTCAACAACCTAAAAAATTATGAATACAAGTCATTGATACCACAGTGGTCCTAACCAGAATAGAACAGTTGCTGAACATGAATGAATGAATAAATGACTGAATGAGTTAAACCCAATTTATACCAGACAGTGTCTTTTGTTCATGAGCTTTATATTAGTCACCCGTCAACACCAACATGAGACTATCAACCACCCATGCCCTCAATTAAAAAAAATAAAAAATGACAACGACCATTGCCACCATCACCAGACTGTAAAGCAAGTTCAAGACTAGTTGTAACTAGGGTGTATTGAGACTTATTTGTTTAAACAAAAACAAGTGCAATAACTAAACAGCAGTAGGTTGAGCAGTTTTGGCTCCGTTTTTGAACAGTGAGACAGGAAATCATGATTTTATTTATCTGGAGTTTAATATGTTTTACACAGTGGTTACATTCATGACAGGAGAGGTTAATATTTCACACATTAATTCACCAAACGTACCAAGGAAACCAAGGCCCTACCTAGCATATTCAAGATTTGCTGCAATTGAGTCCTGAATCTTACTGGATTCAGTTGTAAACACACTTAGCATTCACCAAACAAAGAATTCTATACAGAGTTACTCTAAAGAAATATCTTTGGGAACAACGTACACCAGCCAGTCATAAAATGAACACCACTGACCGGTGAAGTGAAGAACACTGATTATCTCATCACAATTGCACATATCAAGTGGTGGGATTCATAAAGAAGTAAGAGAACAGCCAGTTCTTGAAGTTGATGTGTTGGAAGTTGGAAAAATGGGCAACTGTAAGGATCTGAGTGACTTTTGACAAAAGCCTAACTGTGATGACTTGACTGGGTCAGAGCATCTGCAAGACAGCAGTGGTTAGTACCTACCCAAAATGGTCCATGGAAGGAATCAGTGACTGCATCATCGGCACCCAAGAGTCACTGAAGAGCATGGGGAGTGAAGGCTAGCCTTTCTGTTCCAATGCCACAGAAATGCTACTGTAGCACAGATTGCTGAAAAATGTTAATGCTGGCTATGACAGAAAGGTCTCAGAACACACAGTGCATCACAGCTTGCTGTGTATGGGGCTGTGTAGCTACAGACCGGACAGTGCCCATGGTGACCTTTGTGTACCACCAAAAGCACCTACAATAGGCACATGAGCATCAGAACAGGACCTTGGAAGATGGTGGCCTGGTGTGATGAATCACATTTCCCTTTATGTCATGTGGATAGATGGGGGTGGGTGGGTGTGTCGCTAATTTGGGGAAGAGTGGGCAACAGGATGCACTAGAATAAGAAGGCAAGCCAGCAGAAGCAGTGTGATGCTAAATATTGTTGCAGACTAAGTACACCCCTTCATGGCAACAGTATTCCCTAATGGCAGTGGCCTCCTTCAGCAGGATGATGCTCCCTGCCACAGTGCAAAAAATGTTCAGGAATGGTTTAAAGAACAAGACAAAGGACTGAAGGTGTTCACTTGGCCTTGAAATTCCCCAGATCTCAATGTAATTGAGCATTAGAGGGATGTGCTGGACAACAAGTCAGATCCATGAAGGCCCCTGCTCACAACTTGCAGGACTGAAAGGAACTGCTGCTAATGTCTTGGCACCAGACACCACAGCACATGACTCAACTGGTCATCAGAACTATTTTGTTGACACAAGTGGAACCAACAACATTAGGCAGGTGGTTTTAGTGGCTGATTGGTCTATATTTTACTACTCATTGCGTCTGCAAAAATAGATCCTGTAAAGCATTTGAGAAATGAGGAACTAATTACTGAAGAACTAAATACTGTAGTACATGACAATACTTAGATTTTGTGTCATTTTGGATGTTTGTGAATTTTAAAAACAACCTGAATTAAAACTAGCCTGTATTTTTTCCCATCTTGTAGCCATGTCCTATATTTAACTGGGACATCTCTTAAGTGCATCTTAAGGCCTTCTGAATTTTGTGTTGTCAAAAAGCGACAGTCATGCTGCACTCACAGTGCCTTTATCAGTGTATTTCACCAAGTTGGGTTGGCGAAATATGGCTTCACTGGGTTGATTTTTTTTGGTGGTTAGAGTTTAAGACCATGGTCGCTCTTTAGGCTACTTTCATGGCAAGAAATGTTGGGGTGGATACCCTGATTTCCTTAGAACTGTTGCAAGTCACATTTTGACCTGAACAGTCCATGTCTGAGTAGTATTTACATGTAATCTTTTAGTCCAGTTCTTCACAGAAAATCAACAAAGCTTTCTGGAAGCCCTGGTAATATCTTTAACACTTTCAGAACTGTATGTTGTGACACTGATTATAATATACATACATGTACACATACCTAAAAACCAGTATGTTTGCAGTAACACCATGCACCAACAACTAACTTCTTCTAGGTTGTTTTTGGTGCTACTGTGCACTGGCTTACTATCTTCCACGTACCCATATATCAACACACACACACACACACACTTTGTGCAAGCATGAAAGCAAATAACTGTCTATACCAGTTAAATTGGTTGCATTTTAACTAAAGATCTTGTTAGTGGATACATTTAGGTTATACATACAGACTGCATGGAAAGGTGGCCAAAATCATTTTTTGCAATGTGACCCCAGTCTCAGAATTCATGCGAGTTCAACTTCACTGTAAATCAGCATTCGTCACAATTCTGTGCTGGTGGGAGTCACTGGGTGAACACAAACATGGAAGACAGCTGCAATGGAGGTAGTCGGTGGAGACACAAAAGTACAGAAGTAGCAGCCATGGCAGCACAAAAGCCACAATTTAAATTTCTCTCTCTTTCTCCACGTCCTTATCTCCATCATCTTCCACTGAACATCAACTTACAAATGAAACCATAAGTACCTTCAACAACTTCCAAAATTGCCGCCGACTGCTTTTATTGTACTTTTTTGCAGGTTGGTTAGTTCAGGACCGTGACCAGTTCACACAGGAATCTGGCCACATTTAAAAAAAAAAATAATAATTTAGCCAAATTGAGCACTTAAGGCATGCAGAGTGAATGTAGCCTTAAATTATGAATAGCTTATAATGGGTTTGTATTACATACAGCATGTGAAAGATCACATTATGAAACAATGCATCATTCTCTGAAAAAACATGCTATTCATACCCCACCCCTCCAGGGGCACTAGAGCCACGCCTCATCATTTTGAAAGGTGAAGTCACATGACATGATCACCCTTTATTTTAGGAGCTGGCTAGAGGAGGAAGGTGGGGTGGGGTTGGTGGTGTCAGTCTCAAGAAAAAAAAAATCCTGTGTCATGGCAAATCATTTCACAGGAATCACAATATTCCGCAACAGGAATAGGCCGAGCAGACTCAAGTACACGAGGAAATGTTACGCCACACTGCATCTGCTCCTTTAGGCTCGCACCAAAAAAGGAAACGGGTAAGCCAGCCTCCACGGAGAGGCGGGGGCGGACGTTGCTCTTACTCGTACAGACGAGAATGCCAGTAACAAAGGCTCACACAAGTAGCAACTGCTGAACGGAAAGAATGTCAAACTCTTTGGAGAGACACGATGGCCTTAAGCTTTGTGTGGACACTCAAGGAAAAAAGGGGAGGGGGGCAAGAGAGAAGTCAGCTGTGCCCAAACACCTGTTCCTGCTGCCAGTTAGTGCCATGGAGTGTGTGTGTGTGTGTGTGTGTGTGTGTGTGTGTGAGGGGGAGGGGGAGAGAGATAGAGAGACATGTACAAAAACATTCCAGTGGCAAATTTCCTTGTTTCTGAAATATGTGTTTATTTAACTCACTATGACCTCCTGCTCCTTCAGTCATGACTGGGAATGAAAATGAAGCGTCTGACTGCATCATCTTAAACCACAGCATGAGGTAAGGAGGCATCAGCTCTAGGGGTTGTAGAGAGTATGGAGGAAGGGGGCGTTGTTCAATGCACCAAACCACCACCATCTCAAAGATGGCCCTGGCTGTACGGTCTAATTCCTGCGTCTCGGCGATGCGGCTTTTCTCTGCACATCTTTGGTGCGGGTCAAAACCACCTGAAAGAGCGCGCGCGTAACTCAATCGGTTACCGTAAAAACATCAAAACGCAATCAGCAGACACTACACCTTATTAACATGAGAGGAGGAGGAGTAGTCAGGCACATTTCCAGCTTGTAATAACGGCCATGTTCGAATAAACAGAAATGCTTTTTGTTTTTCATTGGTACGAGGCGGTTCGCCCTGCAGGCTCTGGGTTTAATGCTGGAGATTTTCTGATGTCGGGTGGGTGAGGGGCAGCAGGAGGAGGAGACATGATGGCTCCACGTCTCCACACCAGCACAGACGAGCAGAAAGAACAACGCGCTGAAAATTACAGGTTAGTTTCTGATCCCCAGGAGAGTGGGCCAACACACACTGTTGCATCAGTCCGGACAGAGGAGGGAGAGGTTCACGGTTTGTGTTAAAGAAAAAAAAACGGGATTGTGAAAACTCAATGGAGCCTGGAGCGCTTCTGGTAAATTTCCATTCCTTACCTTTTAAACATGTGACAGGGGATCAGGCAACAACGTGGCTCGTTATATTTACAGGAAACCTGCTCAGTATTTCCAAACCCCACTAAGATTTGTGCAGTGTGAGGCTGTAGGTGAAGTGAGCGGCCCGAGCTGTGGTCACACGATCACATTTCCTCCACCAGGCCACAGCAGCCTCGCCGCCATCTCAGGAGAACTTTCACCGCCGCACTGATCATCTCCACTGGACCTGGACCTTCTGCTGCCTTCAGCTCCACTCTCACACCACAACCTGTCGCTCTTTACACCCAAACACCGACTAATCCTTTAACACAGTCTGACTGTGTCTCAGTCTCAGACTAAACCCGGGGAAAGAACTGCGGAAGTCCTGATCTGAATAAAGCATGTGTACATGTGTACTATCGATCTGTTTACTATCAACAAATCACTACTCTTACTTAATAAAGCTAATCAAAAGCTTTTACTTCTAATTAAAATATACACATTTAATAAAAAATGACTAAGCACACACTTACTCCGCGTCCCATTTTTTCGTCTTTGGGGGTTTAAAAGAAAAGAAGAGAAATATTGCCTGTTCGATCCAAATAATTAAAAACGAGTTAAAATCACTTAAAGTCTATAAGGCGCCCTTGACTGCGTCCCGGCCACACGTGTCACACCACCCGGACACGCTCCGATCTCCGGCGGCGGCGCGCAGATCCATATTTATACACTACGACTCCTTTATCTCGTGACGTCTGGCTCTTTTGCCATGGTAACACGGAGTGGGTGGAGTCTGCGGCAGCGAGGGACTGCGAGGGCTTCTGTAGAGCTGGTTAGGAAGTGAGCTCGGATCTGGCGCTTTCAGCTAAATGAAGTAATGACCGTAGATTGATTTTGGTCTCTGAACTGTTATATTTCTTCGGCAGGCTTTCCAGACGTTCCCCTTTCCAAAAATATTCTTTTGAATTGTACTTGTTTATTAGGCTTTAACGTCATGTTTTACACAGTGGTAGCATTGAGGACAGGAGTGGTTTGAGGAATGGTTAGTGTTTCACACTCACCATTGGTTTAGTATCTCCAGTTCACCTAAACATACATTTATGTTTGGTCTGTGAGAGGAAACCAGAGCCCCCAGGGGAAACCCAAGCAGACACAGTGAGAACATGCAGACTTCAGGGACCCAGGGCCTACTAGCTATCAGGAAGCAGTGTGTATAAATAAATTACTGTTTCATATGTTCAGTACTACACTGATCATTTAAACAAATAAATACATAATCAATGTTCATTCATTCATTCATCTTCTTGGCCGCTTATTCCTTTTCAGTTTCACGGGAGAGCCTAGCCGGCCACATAGGGCGTAAGGCAAGAACAACCCTAGACAGGGCGCCAATCCATCATAGGGCACACACACTC
>JAOTRJ010000029.1:2542485-2559158 GCA_028564905.1 Leptodoras praelongus | reverse complement strand
GAAATTTCCCAGGTCGCCCCACCCGGGGATCGAACCCGGGTCCTTCTTGCTGTGAGGCGACAGCGCTATCCACTGCAACACCTAGGTAAACTGTCATATTTTATATTCATTAAATATGAAGTGACATACTTCTAGCCTTTTTTTTAGCCGTTCATTTTGATCATTATGCCTTACAAATCAGAAATCCAGTATCTCAGACAGTATATATAAGCTGTGTATCTCTTGGTCTAGTTCAGTACACACAACCACAATCATGGGGAAGACAATCATCAAAACCCTCCACAAGGCAACAGAAGGCCATTGCTGAAAAGGCTGGTTCTTCACAAAAGAATTATTCTAATAATTTGAAATACTGGATTTCTGCATTCCAAGAGCCACAAGCTATAATGATCAAAATGAAAAGAAATGCCTGAAATATGTCTCTTAACATGCAATGAATATAAACATACACCAAGTTAACTGACCAGTCAAGTGTAAATTACATACAAGCTAAAAATATATGAAATATTTACACACTGCCGGCTCAAACCTATATGTGTTGCCATAGAAACAATCATGTTCCACCCCCAGTAGAACAGAATGATGTCCCCTATGGGGGAATGTTAAAATGCCGCAGCAATAAAGAGACAATACAGAGACATAAAGGCCAGCCTGCTTTATCTATAGGGTATTTTTGATTGATCTTGCCACTATAGGCATGATTATTATATTATTATTATACATATAGATATACTTTAAAAGACAAAAGTTGTATAATATGATTTAAATACTGCAGTGATAGAAATTCTTATAGATCCAGAACAGAAGCCACTATAACAGATGTTACAATGTCACAATTACAGGCCGTAGCTTCTTATCTTATTGCTTTGCAGAACAGTAGCTGAAGTGGTATTTTATGGCAGTAATCAATACACTAGATAGATAAGTGTGGAAGCCAAAGATATATGTAATTAGGGCTTTTCTTGGAAGGGCATGCTTTTTGTATTCTTAACAAGTTATTGCAAGTCAGCAGTTTAATCCTCTCTGCACTACTCTCTCAATCAGTTTTTGGCACAGTCATAGTGATTCATTCTCTATGGACCACATGACTTCTTCTGAAATGTTTCATCTGAATAAAAGACAATTATATTGCACAGTTAGAAGTTTGTTATGACACATTTTGCATTGTATTGTACTGCTATGTTTTGCATTGTATTGTACTGCTGGAAACAAGTATGCATTGTTTGTTGCTGCTGCTGTGGTGGCATGAAATAGGTTCCTCTCTTTTTATATTACTTCACGTGGCTAAAGATAGACAATCAGAATAGCAGTCCAGTGGTGAGGCCTAAATATACAGTCAAGGGCATGATTTTATTTGTGGATAATAATGTTTTATCATCTAAGATTGAAATATAATAAACACACCATACACACGTTTTTTTCTGAGTTGAGGTCTGAAATTTATTGAATAAATAAAAATGATCTTAATTTTTCAGCATTGCGCAATTATTGACTGTGGGTGTATTCATAGCACAGGGCCATTGTGATTTAATAGTATGTCTCTTGTTCTAGCCAACCTAAAAATGGAGAAACAGAAATGAGAGAGCCTCTTTATAATGGAATCACAGATTTTCATGAAATTGATTTTTGCAAAAATACTATGTGTGGTTTGTCTTTTCTATATTTTTTCACTATTGAATCTGCATTCATTGTAATCTATTGATAAAGAAGATATTGTAGGTGATGTCTGTTCTTACCTCCTGGGTGGCGCCGGAGGTAGTATTTTCTGACCTCATCGTAGACAAAGATTAGGAGTGAATAAGGAACAGGACATAACCACCACCATGGTCTAAAATAGATAGACAGAGAATATTATAGTTGTTATGCTTAAGTACAGTGGATGGCGTTTGTATTTAGATTGTTATGTGCCTACACAATGAACTTAGGGCATAATGCAGTAGAAATGAGTCGCTACATTGTTACATGAAGGTTGCATGATGCATCCCTTGTATTACAACACAAACAAAATAGATAAAATAATCAATTTCTTATGTATCTTCTGACCATGTCTGTGCAGAAAAAAGAACATACACTTTAATATAATTGTTTGCAAATAAAATTGAACTTACTTAAGTGGATACATTCTAACAGCAACATCCGTGCCTGGACAATAGGACAGAAATGCAGCCAGAGCTGTTTCCTCCAAAAGGCCAAAGTTAAGAACTTTGTTTCTGAAAAAAGGATAATGAAAGGTGAATGAACTCCATCACAGTCTATATTGCATTGAAGAAACATGAATGGCATAAATGCTTTATTTTCTGTGTTATACGTACTTCATTCCTTGGTGTATCAGTGAGTTTGTCCTGGTCTTACAGATGATCAAGTCAGTCCATTGCACAATTACAATACTGACAAAAAAAGCAGTGTGGCATGTGTACTCGACAATTTTTCTGCGCTCATAAGTCTGAAAGAAAAGCAATAAATAAATAAATAAATAAATAAAGGCAACTCCAACACTAGGAGAGGATCACAGAATAAGGCATTACTAGTTTTTAATTATTGATTGCACCGATATATATATATATATATATATATATATATATATATGTTACATACCCACTGCTGGCCATAGCTGTCTTCCAGGGCATTGTTATACGGATCATCCCAATTTACCCGCAGACCAAGCAAAAACAAGGGCAGGAATCCATTCTCAGCAAGGATTACAAAGTAAGTAAAGAACCCTCCAACTGCTTGCATCATCCCTATAATAGAAGAACACATAAAATTCAAAATGAACTTTTTATCGATTCATTCATCTTCAATAAGCACTTTATCCTGCTCAGGGTTGCCATACAGAGTCTCGCTAACACTGGGTGTGAGAGGGGATGTGGCAGTAGATGAGATTACATGGAGCTATGCACACACAAATTCACACCTTGGGTTGTTTTAGAATAGAAAATTCACATGTTTCTGGGTTTATCCAACAAGGTTGGATATTTTGCTGATAATTTTAGTAAATGCTAGTTGTACTTTGGTACAAAAGAACAAGTCAGGTAAATATACATTTTTAATTTTCTCTCCTTATGGACAATTCTTGCTCTTATAAGTGAATATTTCCCTCATTATGCAACAGTATGTCTGACTATGAAATCACACATAAACAATAAACAATGTTTAGACAAAAATGTGTTGGGTAAAATGTTAGCTTACCAATTTGTCCATAAGCCATGCTAATGAGCCTTTCATTGACTAGTTTGTCTGTCTGGGCATTTCTGGGCTGGCGCTTCATGATATCACTCTCAGGACCTTCATAGGCCAAAGAAATAGCGGGCACCTGTATGGTCAATATATAATTAGTCACCACAACACAATTATCTATAGCATTTTATTTTATTTTCATGAAAATGTGTGAGCCATGGGAAATGTTCTCATTCTCACCATATCAGTTCCTAGATCAATACATAAAATAGTAACCGTGCCCAGAGCGAGAGGAATGCCCGCAATAACAAAGAAGAGGAAAGGTGACATCTCAGGGATTTTACTTGTCAACGTGTATGCAATGGATTTCTTCAAGTTGTCAAAGATAAGTCGGCCTGGTAAGAGAAGTACATTTCAATGTAATAATTATATTTCACTGTGTGAGGATCCCGCTTTCACATGAACTACCTGTAAAATACAATTAGAGTTTCAGAATCTATACCTTCCTCTACTCCTGTAACAATAGAAGCAAAGTTGTCATCCAGCAGAATCATGTCAGCAGCCTGTTTGGAGACGTCAGATCCAGCAATACCCATAGCTACACCGATATCAGCCTTCTTCAGAGCAGGAGAATCATTAACACCATCACCAGTCACAGCCACAATGGCACCCTATTGGAAGGAAGAGAAAAGATACATAAAATTAAACAGTTTTTATATTTCTAAGTGTTTATAACAGTTATTGGCCTAAAATTGTTTTATCGTACCTGTCGCTGGAAACCTTCCACAATAATGAGTTTTTGCTGAGGAGATGTTCTGGCAAATACAATCTCAGTGTGGTGTTTCAAGATGTCATCCAGCTGCTCTGAGCTCATATTCTTTAGATCTCCACCATGGACCACACAAGCCTTTGCATCTCTACAAAGCCAGTTTTCTTTAGGATTTCATATACATGAACAATTCCATAGACACATTAGACCAGGGGTGTCCAACCCTGAGGTGAGGGTGAAGGTTTTTCTTCCAGTCAAGCAGGAGCCACAATTTATTCCACCTGTTTAATCAATGGATCCAATCAATGGATCTTGACTTTCATTAGTGTGTGACTTCTGCTTGGTTGGAAAGAAAACCTGCACCCGGCCCTTTGTGGATAAGGTTGGACATCCCTCTTTAGAGCTATGTGCTTACCGGGGGTCGACTTCTTCCACAGGGATGTTCAGACGAGCAGCAATGTCTTCAACTGTCTCGCTGTTTTCAGAGATGATACCCACACCCTTAGCAATGGCTTTAGCTGTGATTGGATGATCACCGGTAACCATGATAACCTAATAATACAGACAATCATTGGATCATATTAGCATGGTTATGATATTATGACTCATGCATCCAACATCTGACACATATGAGAAATAAGGCAATACCTTGATTCCAGCACTCCTGCACTTAGATACGGCATCAGGTACAGCAGCACGAGGAGGATCAATCATAGACATAAGCCCAACAAAGCACAAGTTCTCAGTAGGGAAGTTCACTGTTTCTGTGTCAAATGCAAATCCTTCAGGGAACTGATCATCAGGGAGGTTGTAATGGCAGAATCCTGCAACACATTTTTGTCCATTTATCTCTGTATAGCATACATTGCACCTGGAGAGGTAACTGTCAAAATTGTATACTAATGTGCATTACCTAACACTCTTTCTCCAAGACCACCCAGTTTCAAATATACTTTCTGAAAAGCATCCTTCATCTCATCGTCCAGTGCCAGTTCTTTTCCAAGAACCATAATGGTTGAACACCTGTCCAGGATCCTCTCAGGAGCTCCCTTCATTACTAGCAAATTGTTGGTTTCTGAAGTATTAGGGTTCTTGTGGATTGATAGCTATTGTACACCAGATCAGATAGTGTTAATGTTTCAGTATCTTTCAGTAGAACATATTCAACAAATTGAATGAAAATGTCATACCTGATATTTGTTTGTGGAATTGAAGGGGATCTCAGCAAGTTTTGTATACTTGTCTCTCATGTCCTTCACTGATCCACAGCAGAGTTCAATACACTTTAAAAGAGCAGACTCTGATGCATCTCCAGTGGTGTCTCTCTGCAAAGTTTGAAATGGCATAACATATTTGCTTACAAATACACTCATTCTTTAAACCCCCCCTTCAAAAAATTAAAAATATCATATACCTCAGTTTGCCAGACAGATCTGATAGCTGTCCAAATATTTTAATGATGATGTGATAAAAAAAAAAACTCTATGTCTAGCCTCAGCTGACCAGTCCCTACTTGGGGATTCTGATAAATTCTATGTGGGTAGTACATAATATTGTCAGCCTTGCGATTGTTGATGGTAATGCTTACAAATGAGAAAATATATGTACACACTGGAAATTAACTTAAAAAAAAGATAGATAAAACCATTGACCTGGTTTGAGGTCACTGGTGGAAAAGTGCAGAGCCTTAGATGCTGCACCATGCCATTAACCTAATTTGAAATAAATCCCTGGATTTATGGTCCCTGGGTTTATGGCTGTAATTCCAATGTTGTTTTTTATAAATATATTACATTCACTAGAATTCAGTGATGACTTTTACACAGATATACCTTTAGGACTGGAACATTATCTTGATCTGCAAGGAAGACTGCACGGTTGCACAAACCAGCTACACGAGCAAGGGCACACCAAGTGGCAGAGCTTCTGTCAAAAGAGGTTCCACTTTGGTTCTCCGTGGTATCAGCTTCATGAATCTGGTTGTCAAACCACATATGCGCCACAGTCATACGGTTCTGGGTCAGAGTTCCTGTCTTGTCTGAGCAGATGGTGGAGGTAGAGCCAAGTGTTTCCACAGCTTCAAGATTTTTGACTAGGCAGTTCTTCTTGGCCATACGTTTGGCAGTTAAAGTCAGACACACCTACAATAATCAATTGAAAACTGAGTATTGTTCTTGTGTGCACTGAGAGAATCCTTAGAAATGCAGAAAACTGGTAACAGTGTTACTAGATCATCATATTATGCACATCCATGCTTAGCACAGTGAAATGTATTTGTATAGTACCATGTTGTCAAGTAATAATAATAATAATAATAATAATAATAATAATAATAAAAATAATAAAAAACAAACAAAAAAAAAATATCTGAAAACGGCAATTAAGGGTTCAAGCATGACTTCGCACACTTTTGCACTTCAGCAGTTTAATGGTCTTTGAAGCAGCAATTATGGAACACTGTGTAATAAAGATGATTGCACAGTTTTAATTCCATTTTTTGCACATTTTACTTTGTAAAGTATGAATGAGGTGCCTGCCCAGAATGTATACATTTACAGTGACTTCTTCAAGAGGTTGCAGCAGGTCTGGCACAACATACACAAATAGTGCAAGCCTTGCAATTACTGTTACTCTATGGCACAAGTATTTAATGAAGTCTTTATTTGTCACACATACTTTACTGCACAGTGAAATTTTTTCTTCACATATCCCAGCTTTCTTTTAGGAAGTTGGGGTCAGAACACAGGGTCAGTCATGATGCAGCAACCCTGGAGCAGGGAGGGTTAAGGGCCTTGCTCAAGGACCCAACAGTGGCTGCTTGGCAGTGCTGGGGCTCGAACCCCTGAGTTTCACACCAGTAACCCTTAACCTACTGAGCTACCACTGCACCTCAAACATCTCAAACTCAACTTGTAACTGTACTGAGTGAAAGGGTTCATGTTTGACAAGAAGAAGTTAGGGTAGAAATGCCACGGCCACAAGGATTGATTGATAGAGTGAAACCATGGTGATTAAAAAAGTCAGAAATCATTATTTACATGCAAAGTGCCAATTTGAGGCAATCAGACAAAAGTCCAGAGACTAGTTTGAAAAATGCAAATTTTGAACAATTAACAATTAGGATTATACTAAGCAATTTCTTAATGCACGAAACACTGTACTGGATACGACAGCACAAGAATCTGAATAACAAGTTTGCATAGTGCTTTTGAAAATCCAACTTGGTTTAAAAAAGGGAGGCATGAAGTGAAGTGATAAACAAGGTAATAATAATAATAATAATAATAATAATGTGAGTAAATCAAATCTAGTTAGAGTAGTATTATAAGCATTTATTAAATTTATTAAATGGTTGTACTTACTGTGACTGTGGCAAGTAAACCTTCAGGCACATTGGCAACAATGAGCCCGATGAGGAAGATGACAGCTTCCAACCAGCCATAACCAAGAATCATGGACAAGATACTGAAAGTGCCTCCCAGGAAAAATGCTACACCGGTGATGATGTGGATGAAGTGTTCAATCTCTCTGGCGATCGGTGTCTGTCCAACTTCAAGGCTTGAAGCCAGGATTGCAATTCGCCCCATCACAGTGCGATCACCTGTGTTGATCACAATGCCTGTGGCAGAACCTGAGAAAGAATTGCATTTCAATTTTACTTACCAGACTGTATAATTGATTTCTTTTTTAAGTAAATGCCTTTTGATGCTTTCTTGTACCTTCAACACAATTTGTAGACAGGAATGCAATATTCTTTGTCTCTAAAGGATTTTCATTAGAAAACTGAGGAGTGCGGGTTTGAGGCTCAGATTCACCAGTAAGGGAGGAATTGTCCACCTTGAAAGTGTAAGGAAAAAAGGCATAATACAAAAATACAAAATATATTCAAAACACAAAAAAGTGTAAAAGTATACATAAAAGTAACTCAAAAGAAAACAGCAAAAAAGGAAAAAGCAAATAAAAACTAATTAAGTAAAAATTAAAATGCCAATATTATTATTATATTACTGCCTCTCTTACCTTGCATCCGTGTCCAGCAATAATTCGAAGATCAGCAGGAATTCGATCACCACCTTTAATTTCCACAAGGTCCCCAACAACCACATCCTCTGCATCAATGCTTTTCTTCTCACCATCACGAATAACCAGTGCTTGCTGTAATGCAAAGTTTCCATTTCTAATAACATTTGTGCAAAGGAAATCTGTATTCACAATGCAATTAAGTTATGTGTTCATGTACCTGTGGAACAAGTTTCTTGAAAGATTCCATAATCTTTGAGCTCTTAGCTTCTTGATAGTATGAGAAACATCCTGTGACCATCACCACTGCTCCAAGTACAATACCAAGGTACAACTAAAAGGAGATATGTATTCATACACATATAGTGCTTTGTTAATAATCCTTATTAGGTAAAAAGCAAGTCAAGATTTTACAATACACATAAAAATGGGCTCACATTATCGTTTACAGGCTCACTCTCTGTGGAAACCTGGATGGTATAAGCCAAAAAGCAAAGGAATGCTCCAATCCACAGTAGGGTACAGAATCCACCAAAGAGCTGTTTGCAGAACTTAACCCATTCTGGGGTAGTAGGAGGAGGTGTCAGAGCATTCGGTCCATCACGTTCAAGGATCTCCTTTGCACGGTAATTGGACAAACCCTTAATGTAATGAAGAAAGAAGTATTTGTTAAGTATTAATGTAAGCAAATATCATAGAGCTACTGTATTTTCTTGTTCTTGAGTTTTAATTATAAGTTATCTCAATGTTCTGTGTAAAATAAAATAGATTAATTCATATATTACATAATTATACTACTCACGCGACTGAGGTCAGTGCCATATTTACGCTGAAGTTCCTCCAAGGTCAATTTATGATCATCCTATAAGGTATTCATAACCATTTAAATTGTTCTTTTCAGACAAGATGCACATGTTTTAGTTACCTTGCAAATGTAAATATCTTAACAATTGTTAAGTTGATAATAAGAACAGTTTTTACTCATTGGAATTTGTTATTTAGGAGAAATTCCTCACCAAGTCCACTTCTTTCTTCAGTTCATCCAAGTCTTTTTTATCTCTCTTTCCTCCTTTCTTTTTTTTCCCCTCTTTGTCAGATGTTGATGCCAGGCTGTATCGCTCATTCCCAGTCTGTGCAAATATTTAAAGGGATGGTGAATATGCAAAAAAAAATAACACTTCAATTATAAGGTCAAAATGCTATTAAAATAAAATCAAGACATCCATAAGTGATTAGAAGAGCAATGCACTTACTCCTAACCCCATTCTCCTCCAATATCAATATCCCCCCCTTGTACTTCTCCCTTTGTTTTCCTCAGAGAGACATTAGAGTCTCTGTGTCTTAAAATCAGATCTGCCAGCCTTTATACTCCAACATCTCACCTGGATTAGGAGGCGGAGATTCAGATCCAGTTGGGACATACAGGTAGGTCATTTGAACATCTCAATGACAACCAATCAAAGACCTTCCTAAACATCTTGGAAGTGGGTAAGTTTTTTGTGGACACATTTAAAAGTATTTTAGATACACAAGACGTTATACAGGTAGGTCAAACAAAGTCCTCAATGACAATTAATTGCTACCTTTGCTATATGGAAAGGCAAACTAATTTAATACAATGAAGAAGAGAGCAAGGTTAATTAAAAAATATTATTAATCCACTTAATGGGATTTATTACATGTATAGTAAGGGGAAGTGCCAGTGATATGAATGAATTGATGTATTTATGTATTTTTGACTATCATAACTGAATGGCTAAATAAGTTAATAAATAGTCCTGTATAGAAGAGATGTGAACTATTAGTTCATGTCAGTATTAATTTATATCAGTAAATATAAATTAGACCTGGTTGTTTTATTTAATTTGGCTGTTTCATGCTATGAGACATGAAGGGTTATTCTGTCAAGCTTACAATCATTAATTAATTACAATTCCCAATATAATTTAGCTTCTATTAAGGAAGTTACAGTAAAGCCTGAAATTCACTCATTACAGAAGGTTTACTGTAAACTCTTCTATGTACTACAGCTAGAGCAACTGTATACAAAATGGTGTCATCTTCATACAGACAGTGTACATTTGTGAACAGTTCAGTGTTTATACCATGAACATTTAGGATGTGGACGATGTGTTTGTGGACAAATTTGTAAGTTCCTGTCATTGAGAAGCTTAAATGACCTACCTGTATGGATAAAGGTTGAACAAGGTATAATTTACCTTTTCACCTGTGCTCCAAACTCCTCCTCTTCAGATGAGCTGGTGGAAGTGCCAGACAAGAGGCCTCTAAGATACATGCAAAACTGCTTGCTAGTCTAGCTAAGTTCACAGTAATTACAGCGTAGATCAGCGACAGTAATTATATCTCAGCAAAATATAATGTATATTGTGGTGTCATATTTTTCTCTGTGCCTGCTTTCAGCTCAGACAGGATTGCAAGAAAAATGCAAAAAAATATTAGTTCAAGAAGAAAGGAATGATCTTTCATGATAATAAAATGGGGAAAATGAGGACAACAGAACTGGAAAATGGCTTCAAGTGTTAAGAAGGATGAGATTAAAGACAGTCAGGGCAACATTGAACATTTAAAGAGATCAAATGTAACAGGGTTGAATGGTAAGTAAGAGCAATAATGAAAATAACATGGCTGACAGGACAGTTCATGTGAGGTGCAAACAAGAACAACACACTTCTATATTGATTAAAAATAAAAATAAATAAAAAATAAAAAATAACTAATACAATCTAATAATACTAAGATCTAATAATAATAAGATCTGTAGTACATCTCCTTCCCTAAAAGTACAGTAGCTGATTCTACATAGATCAACTATGTAAATGTGGTTAGAGCACTAGAAAAGACAGACATGACGTCATTTACAAATCAGTGAAAGGTGATTTTTGCTGTTGCTCGATACTGAGACTGGAGCTTGCTACAAGTTGCTGAATTTGTTACTAGAATAAACCTTTAGGTAATAGGGAAGGTCAAAAAGTGGCTAGATTTGTCACTAGTCCATACATACGATTTTTAAATTCAAAAAGTCTTTAAATCTCAATCTAAATGCGCAAAGTAAAAGAAGTAAAGAAATATGTTGAAGAGCTGGCACTGTTCAGGTATGCTGGCTCTGTTATAGGAGTTAAGCTGAGCTCTCTGGAGATAGTGGCAGAACAAAGGACCCTTAACAAGTTTTTAGCCATCTTGGGCAATACCTCATACCCCTGTATACTACACTGGAAAAACTGAGAAGCACATGCAGTGGCACACTGAGTGGCAGATCTTTTTTACCTACTACTATAAGGCTCTACAACCAGTGTCTGTACTGCAGAGGCAGTTCTGATCTCCTGCTGTCTGAACTGAGCTGAATCACAATCACAACTCACAAAAACTCATGTTGCTAATATATACTGGGCAATATGTCATAATCCAGTCCTTCAATGAGACGTTCACGCTATACTCTGTAAATACTGCTGCAACTCCTGGTTAACTTTATACTCATTTGGTATTAATCTATCTCTTTCCATTTGAAATACCTGCGCTCATGTAAATTCACCAAATCTGTCTTATATGCTTATGTAAATGTAGACATTAGTTTATGTAAATATAGCTAATAAATAGAAACAAAATGTAATATTTCTTCAAGAAACAGGGTTCAGACCACATTGAGGTTTTGTAATTCAGGGATATGTATATGTGGGAAGCAGAAGGGGTGTTGAAACTGAGGGTATCATCGTGACTTTTATTTAATGGGGGTCGGGCTACAAGATTATAAATAACACTAAAAACTCAGAGGCTGTTTTATTTTATTTAAAATTATTTAATTTTGATAACCCTTGTGAAAGACTAAGTAAAAAAGTTTTTGAAGACATTACAGGTGGAGAGAATCACATGGTAGTTTGATATGGAGACTTTAATGCACACAGCACAGTGTAGGTGTTGTTGAAGAAGTGCTTATTGAAGAAGTGATTGCAGATCAAAGATTAGTATGTATGAATGACGGAATATGTCTGCCATATAGTAGTGGGAACTGTTCAAGTGGAGGAGGTAGGCTTTCTCCTATGGGAATTAAGGAATGCTAATTGGAAAAAAAATTATATGAGGTGGAGTAAGAAAATAAAAGAGTTGAATCAAGATGGTTATGCTAATACAGATAAATGTATGAGATTATGCACTCCTTTGCAGTACAGGTCACTGGGGAAAGGATATTTAAAAGACATATGCAAAAAAGTATCTCAGGCAAGAAACAAAGCTTTTAGAAAGGCTAAAGCCTCTTTCTCTTTTACCACTATAAAAGAATAAAAGAAGGTGCAAGCAGTTGTTAGGAAAGCAAAACAAAACCTGCAATAGTTTGCAATAGTTTTGGGAATGTTCAAATCTTCTGGGATGTGATTAGAAAGATGGGTGGCTTTATGTGTTGCCAGATATTAAACATAATAATGAAGTTGCAATAACTAATGAAGAAAAGGTTGAAGCTCTGGCAAAGGTATTTGTGATAAACATGCCATATTAATTAAAATGCCATATTAGAATATTAAAATGACATTTTCTTTTCTTTGAGTTGCAACAAGCTTTAGTTAGGGCAACATCCCCTGGCAAGGATGAAATATGCTTTAAGATGGTCTAGAAATCAACTAGTACAGAGTGCAACTTTATAATAAGGTATAGGAGTCAGGAGTTCCCCCATCATCATGGAAACATTCTGTTGTCATCCCAGTCTGAAAACCTGGGAAAGGAAAATGTGAAACTGCTAGTTAAGAGAACAATCACAACTTCTAATTTATGCAAAAATAATGGAACAGATGGTCACTGAGAGACTAATTTATGTAGTAGTGAGTGAAGGCAAGCTTTGTTCTCATCAGCATGGTTTCTGTAGAGTGAGAGCAACCATGGATGCTGTGTTTTGTTTGGAGAATGACATAAAAATGCTCATGCTATGGAAAGAGAGACTTTTTATTAAGTTAGACTTCATAGGAATAGTTGGAAGAAAGTATACTAGTATTATGAAATTCACTAGTATTATTAAAGTAACAGCTGGATTATTGTACCCTAGTTTTTATTTTATAGAAAATAGAATTCCACTGGCAGCCTCAGTCTTTTCAATATCATGGTGAACGAGGGTAAGACATCACAATTCACTGAAAAGAAATTGCAGTTGTCAGTTGCAGTATCAATTACTTGATTTAGAAATACGGATGGGCAAATGAACTTTTGGGGAGCATATTCAGAAAGTAAATATTTTACATGCTTGACAGGATGCATTTGGGGGGCTTGTATGACACCTCGTGGACTTATTTATATGGCCTTGATTATATCAAAGATTATTTGATTTGATTATTTGATTAATTGTGAGTGCACTGCTTATGGTTCAGCTGAGAAATTGTATGTAAATAAACGTGATATAACTCAAGCACAGGATTTTCATCTTTGGGTAGATCATCAGTTTCAGATCTGCAGTTGTAGGTTGGAGGAAATGCCACTGTCAGTACTGTGTCTGAAATTATCCATGGCATACTAGACAACATTGCAGGGTCATAAACAGAACCAGCAACTGAAGCAGGACTTCAAATATGTTTTGAATATGGATATTCTAAATGTCATAGAAGTCAGAAATAGTCATACTGGAAAATTGGGCCATGTCTAGCATCTAATATAGCTCCAGTGGGCCAAATATGGTGCAATTGCAAGCATATGATCCAGATGTACACAGATAGCTGTATGTCAGCCTTAATACGCATTACAAACTGCAAATCCAGTCATTCATCTAGCTCTAGGAGGGTTGAGAGCACTTAATTTTTCTTCTTTTTTTTAAGAAGAGCTTAATAAAGACAAGAGACAAAGGTTTACCCCATTACTCATTTATTTGCCAAAAGCCCTCTGTGGGTGTGTATGTTATTGCGACTTCATGTCAAGACATTTTATAAAATTCTGAACCAGCAGCCGCAATAATTTCGTAAAAATGTATATACAGTAAATAAAAATGTATATGCAAGCTTGTCTTAATTAATGAGGCTTGTCAATATGCCTATTTATATTGGTTATATCAGTGGAGTAAGTTTCATGTCATCTTATATGTTTAAATATGTTATATATGTTTAGCTTAAATGTTGAATGATTTTTCAGGAGAAGGAAAGCATGCTTTATCACAGGGCATTTATACATTACATGCTTAGCCTACTAGCTAACTTTTATCTGCAATCTCACCTCTGCCTCAGTTCTATCACTTGCATGCTCTGAACTTGGCTGCACTGTCTCATCCAGCTGATCTTATGTTTTATGTTTTATGCATTATGCTTAGTATGCCTTTTACAAAGACAAGAAGACCACTACACTATACCTTTTTTACAGTAGAATGTAACATTAGTGGTACATAGAAAAACCTAAGTGTGATACAGACACTCAAGTAGGTCCACACATTTAAATTTAGAAGCTTTGCTTTGGTGATGATGGGTTGATGATGCACTAAACCTGTTAGATAGGATGTTTGTGAAGTTTGCTAGATCTATCTCTCCTAATTCAAATACTTATCCAGCTGCCTACTGTTAACAAACAAAAGTACATGACATACCTTTCATTTTTAATCCAGGGGAAAACTGCAGCTTGCACTAGCTAATAAACCTGCAATTATCACAGGCAGCCTGTTCAATTTACCTCACTTTTATCTGTTTGAATAGTGAAGCTAACAGGAGCATAAGAGACATTGCTGACTGCATGTCACATGATCTATTGTGCGTAAGGACGTAAAGACATGCTGGAAAAAACAAGTACCATAGAATACTCAGGATACAGGGCCTGGATCACAAAACTCAAATGCCATGTCCCAATTGGGCACTACACAATAATACTAATCCTGCAAACATGTATTGATATGCAAAAATAGCTAAGAATGCAGTGTTTAATTTGCTCTCCATATTATCCCAAGCCAATGAGTAAGATTCAAAAACTGCTCCAAATAAAATGATTTGTTTTGTTTGGGTGCCATCTCTTGTAGCAGTAGAGGGTAATGAAACTTGAGGCAAGCGTCCAGACTTTTCTCTGTGCTGGCACCAAGGTGGTCCCTCCCCCTGAGTGTCAGCGGAATCACTTGTTGTCTTCATGAAATCAGCAATTTTGAAACTTTTGTAAATCTTGCAGGAAAACAACTTTACTAAAAGATTATTATGTAATTATGTATTATTATGTAAAATGATGTATTGCATTTATATATGTATAGCAACCTTCAAATAATGTAGTGGTAAAGTTGAGCTTGGTTACATTACATTGATGCAGAATATGACATTATATGACAGTATTTGAGTAAAAGTTTGATGTTGATAATCCTTGTATAGAAAGTGCTGCAAACTATTTGCATAGTACTACATTTCTGTAAATTCTGTGGGTTGATTCAATTCAATTCAACTTTATAAGGCACTTTTAACAATAGGCATTGTCTCAAAGCAGCTTTTGAGATTTTGTCCCTAACAGCTATCCCTAATGAGCAAGCCGGTGGCAATGGTGGCAAGGCAAAACTCCCTCAATGATAAGAGGAAGAAACCTTGAGAGGAACCAGACTCAAGAGGGAACAAGAGGGATAGTGTGGTAATAAATAATCCATAATGTTTAGAATTCTAATGTGTAGAAAACTCACCATTAACATCTACAAATTGATAATGGTCAGTCAAATAGGACCTGAACCAGGAGAGTTGCAACAAATTGGACATCTGTATGCCAAATCCTTCCTGCTCCTTATTTCTTCCCCCTACCAGCTGCTCTCTCTCTAATAGAGATAAATGTAACCTCTTAATATGTAGATAATAACAATAATGTACTATTCTCAAACATATAATATGTGGAAGCATTCTATTTTAAATGGGCAAAACTCACTGTGAGATGAGAAAAGCTTTGAATCATGGCTAAAGAGGCTTTGAGTGTCATGGCTAAAATGTCATACATAATATCATTCTTGTCTTAATGCTTTAAATAAACACTCTAAATACTGGGCTTTTCACCAAAGAGAAAAAGGCTCCAAGCTTTATTACAGGTTATGTTTCAGCAAACCGTGGACCTGGGCAATCTTCAAACAATGCAAATTAATATGTACAAAATCTTAGTTTTTATACACTGACTATGGGGTGACAAAAAATCACAACTCCCCGCTTTAAGGGCAGCAGTAGCTCAGTGGTTAAGACGTTGGGCTGTATAAATGAGATAAATGCAAGTCACTCTGGGTAAGGGTGTCTGCCAAATTCCATAAAAATGTAAGTGCAAAAAAATGTTTAATATTCATAGTCCAGCTGGCTATAATTATTTTGCAAAACTCATTTGCTATCTAAATGCCCATCCTCTTACATCATCATTTGAGCATCAGTATCTTCAGTTTTTACTTTGTTACATTAGTAGCTCTGTGTCTGATTCTTACACCTGCTTCTGGTACCTAGTCAAGGCCAGGCACTTTGAATAAACAATAAACAGTGAACAATACCTTTACACATAAGGGCAGATACTTACACAGTGCCTTACATATAAACAGAACTTTATTTTAATTTGTTTTGGCTTGCTTTTAACTGAAGGGATAATTCTACCCTCATATCACTTACTCCTACCAGCTTTAACCTTATATAACCTTTATAATCTTTTATGTGAGAACATTGTTGAGAACGGGCGGCACGGTGGCGCAGTGGATAGCGCTGTCGCCTCACAGCAAGAAGGACCCGGGTTCGATCCCCGGGTGGGG
>JAOTRJ010000029.1:2507703-2523797 GCA_028564905.1 Leptodoras praelongus | reverse complement strand
ACTGTACATACACACACATACATACACGCTCTCTCAGTACATTCATAGGCCAATATGAACATAACATTTTACACATCTATCCTTACCTCCAGGGTTCCGTCTCAGGATGTATCTTCTAGTCTCATCATATATAAAGATGAGGAGGGCGTAGGGTATGGCGCATAACCACCACGATGGTCTATAAGCAAAAATAGATCAATAGTTATAATAAATTTTTAAAGATTATAAATTGTTATAAATACCAACTGCTACACTACAACTGAGTGTCAATGTGTGTATTTTTTGATGACTTGAAAAATATGCTTTTACTTCTGCTTGAGTGGGTCAGGCCATTTACTCCCAGCCTTTTAATTATAATGAGGCTGCATCTAAATGCATCCTATAATTCTTAGTTATTACATTTCTTTCTTGGCTGGTTACCATGACCTTTTTGTCCAAATGATAAACTAGGCAAACTTACTTGAGTGGATACATTCTAAGTGCAACATCCATGCCAGGGCAATATGTCAGAAAAGAAGCCAAGGCGGTCTCCTCCAAAAGCCCAAAAATAAGGATTTTATTCCTGAAGAAAATGGTAAGGATTGTAGAAGTAATCATTATTTGGCAGGTAATTCTGAAATCTGATTCCTAATTAAATGTGACAATGGCATGAAGGTGATTTGCTTACTTCATTTTTTGTTTTACAATGGAATTTATCCTGGTCTTACAGATGATCACATTAGCCCACTGCACTATCACAATGCTGATAAAGAATGCTGTCTGGCATGTATATTCTATTATTTTTCTGCTCTCAAAAGTCTGAAAAAAACCCACACACCTCCAGGTTTGAGTAAAACAATGCAGATAGGTAGCTTTAACAGTTTGTGCACTCTAATCCATTTTGTGCTGCATTTGAAGTACATACCCACTGCTGGCCATAGCTGTCCTCCAAATCATTCAAATATTTATCATCCCAGTCAGCACGCAGTCCTAACAGGTATAAGGGTAGGAATCCATTCTCCGCAAGGATTACAAAATAAGTGAAGAAACCTGCAGCTGCTTGCATCATTCCTAAAAAACAGATATTAATGACCTGAATGACTAATACCCTAATTATATTAAATACAAAATACTTTACAGTATCTCAGCCATCTTACCAATTTGACCATAAGCAATACTAATTAGCCTCTCATTCACAAGCTTGTCTTTTTGTGGGTTTCTGGGCTGTCTTTTCATGATGTCACTTTCAGCACATTCATAGGCTAGTGAAATTGCTGGCACCTGAACAAAAGAAAATTAAATGTAATGCCAAGAAAATATTATCTATTTTCCAAATACAACAAAAACAACAACAATGCAAATAGTAGCAATAACAATAATGGGCTGGAGTGTCCTATGGGATCCAAGCACCGCTTGCTAATAAAATCCAAGTGGCCAACAATAAAGAGGCCTCATCTTAGATTTTCATTGCATTTATTTATTTGGCAGATGATTTTATCCAAAGTAACTTACAAGTGAGGATTAATATAAGGATAAGGAGACCTTGGTGTAAGCATTAAGTACTAAATCTAAATCAGTAGGAAAGAGTGCAGGAGATTAGAAACTGAAGTAAGTAATGCAAGTTTCATGTGTTATGATGTTAAAGGTGTCAGGAGAGGAGATGCTCTAGGAAGAGATTAGTACTCAAAACATTCTTGAAGATATAGGGCTGGTCTGATAGCATTTGGTAGATTGTCCTGCCATTGGGGACCACAAACAAGAACACTATAAACCAAGATTGACTTGAGGGAAGAGCTGACAATGCCAGATGACGTTTCTTGGAGGAACAAGACCGAGAAGGAGCATTAGCCTGTATGACAGAATTTAACTAGATTTCATGAGCAACAGAGGACATAACATACTTATCAAGGTTTGTGAGGATAGCTCATTGCTAGTTGTGTTGCTGAAAGCTGTTTGGCTTAAGGTGTTACAGATCAACAGTGGGCCAAATTTTCCATTAGGTACTAGTGCCTATCTGAACCTGTCATTTAGGTTTTGTGATGGTTGCTCAGGTGCAACCCTGTCTAATTCATGCTGATATATGATTGGCTGATGTTGGCCATGTTTTTAGTTAATTAGATCATCAGCAAAAATACAGTAATAGATTAGCATATCAAGAGAACACATGGAATCCAGGGAAAAAAGATATAAAAAGAAGATATAAATGTTTGCACTATAGTGACATCAGTGAGCCAGTTGCTTGCCTGAATAGTGGGATTACAATAGGGAGTACTACCTATTGGCCCAATTTCACACCTGCAGTTTGTGGAGTTCAGAGTTTGATCTCCACTACTTGTTTCAGGGGACAATGATAATAATAATAATAATAATAATAATAATATATAACTGTGAGTGGCACTGAGCAGGGCCCAAGCACATTGAGCCTAATTACAGTCAAAATTCTTAAACAGGCTTTTTCTGGCCCTAGCACTTAGCAACAGATGATGACTAGAAGACATTGGGATGATGAGCGCTTGATCCCAAACACATATATAATAATAATAATCAAGACATTGAGAGGATTTTAACCCACATCCTGTTTTTTGTAAACCTTCCAAAAGCAAATGAACTTATTGAGCTTATTTGTTGACTTTAGGTAATCTAGCTAGACACGTGGCAAACTTTAACTTAAACCCTTTACAGCTTAGCAATCAAATTTGTTTGGTGGTTATGGGAAAAGCATCCTGGAAATCAAAGATCAAAAAAAGAAAGAAAGAAAGAAAGAAAAAAAGAAAGAAAGAAAAATGTTTGTTTGGATTTGTCTCATGGAAAGGTCCTTTACACACATGCAAACATTGGTCTGAAATGTTTTAAGTGTTACTGAGATATGACTTCAAATCCTGTCCGGTGACTTTACTGTTGAATTAGTTTGTCTTTAATGGAAGAAATGTCTGTCAGATCAAATGCTTAGAAATACTTTTAATTTGGGTTAATCTTCCAGTGGTGTCTTCCAAAGAATTATGATTTCTTGTTGAGTGGTTCAAAAGTTATAAGAAAGTTTATGAATTTGTGAATTTATACCACCACTTAAAGGTGAATTTAAAATAGTTTGAGGTGCTTAGCATAAGATCTTTCCATTATCTACCAAGTTTGGTCAAAATATGTCACTGTTGCTGAGACACGCCCTCATTTCCTGTTTGATAGATTCACACTGAAATATGTTTGTGCTTTTTGGACAAATCTAAGAAACACATTTTTGGGTTGGTCTCCCAAAGAATCCTAGGAAAGTTTCTAATATTTCTATGACATTGTGCTGCAGCATTTTCATGTCATTTTTTGCAAATATTATCAGTCCAACTTAGCATAGGTGCTGCTACAGGGCACCTATGTACATCAAAATTGCTGTGAAACCATCCCCTGTGCCAAAGAAGTGTAGCATTCTGTGGACTGCCATAGACTACTATGTGGAAGCATCAGTGTCACAAAAAGGGGGTATGCAGCATATGCGATGCATAGGGGCACTGCACTAGAGGGGGCGCCAAATTGATGCCGGACACATAGATGGGGAGGGGGGGGGGGGCGCCGATAATATGTTTGCATACACCTCAGAAAGTATGTAGTTGCAGCCCTGGGAAGCATAACAATAATAATAATAATTGCAGGTAGAACTGCACTCAGAGAATGCAGACCTCTAGCAAGGCCATCAGGAAAGTTATCTTAAACAATAACAAGCCAACCCCACACAAAACATAACCTCCTTGGTAGAGGTAATAATAACTTACCATGTCAGTTCCCAAATCAATGCAAAGTATAGCGACAGTCCCAAGAGGGAGAGGAATACCAGCAAGGATGAAGAGGAGGAAGGGGGAAATCTCAGGAACATTACTGGTTAAGGTGTATGCAAAGTTCTTCTTCAAGTTATCAAAGATGAGGCGACCTAGAGTGAGATTTATATTTATGTTACATATTTGACTTAAGTCAAACCAAACTTAAAAATCTGCAATTCAGTTTTTTTTTACCTTCTTCTATTCCAGTAACAAGGTAAGAGCATTATGCTTGGATATGAAGACTTGAAATGTGCAGACAACTTAAAAAAAAAATTCAGTGGAACTTTGTACCTTCTTCCACTCCTGTAACAATAGAAGCAAAGTTGTCATCCAGGAGAATCATATCAGCAGCCTGTTTGGAGACATCAGATCCAGAAATGCCCATGGCTACACCGATGTCGGCCTTCTTCAGAGCGGGAGAATCATTAACACCATCTCCAGTCACAGCCACAATGGCACCCTGTCAGCAAATAGTGTAAAATATTTACTAATTGCCAGGTTCAATTCTCATTTTCTTAAAAGTATTTAAAATTAAGCTAAAAATAGTTCCTACCTGTCTCTGGCAACCTTCCACAATAATCAGTTTTTGCTGAGGAGAAGTTCTAGCAAACACAATCTCAGTGTGGTGTTTCAAGACATCATCCAGTTGTGCTGATGTCATTTCCTTCAGCTCTGTGCCATGGACCACACAAGCCTTTGCCTGTCTGCAAAGATGAATTAAATCAGTCTCTTGTCTTTTACTTGCGTAAAAAGTAGTTTCAGAAATGTTACTATGCAGATGTATACAGTCCCTTTGGAAGTATTGGAAGGTATAAGACATTTGGGTCAATAGATGAATAAGATGAAATAACTCAGAATTCTGTCTTCCCTTATATTTACATCTAGATGTTTTAAACAGCTTAAAACATGACACTTTTGGTTTGAAATCGTTTTTCATTTGTCAAGCGATCAAAACTATTGGGACATAGTATAGTAATAAGTGTTACTTTTTGCCCAGGTGTTTCGTGTTAGATTGACTGTTTAAGAAAATAATAGCTTTTTGCATGTCTACTCTTGGTTGCCCTGGGTTTCAACTGTGAAGACTACATTTGTTGTTAAACAGGACAAACCAACCAGGCCAGAGAGCTGAGTGTTAAAAATAATTTTGAAGCTAAAAAATGAGGGAAAATCGGGTATAGACAATACAACAATTTGGAATATCCTGAAAAAGAAAGACGCCATTGGTGTACTAATAACAAGCCATGGAACTGGTCTTCTTAAGTCAAGGAAATAACAGCAGGTGACGATAAAATCTGTGAAGGAAAACCCAAGGCCATCAGTGAGTGACATCATCAACAACATCCACAGGACATGGGTGAAGCTATCCAAATCCACCATTAAAGACTTTGAGAGGAGAAATGCAAAATTCTCATGAACACTAAAGCCAGATATTCTCTCGAGAGTTTCTTTCAAACCATGACATAGACAACAGACTTCATCATGATTATAACAGTTTAATTTAAGTCAGCCTTAAGAAATGAAGAGATAAATGAAGAGGTGTCTTTTGGTGTTGAATGGTTCAAATGGTGTGAGTACTAATTTGTGAATTAAATGCCACCCACCCCACAGGGTGCATATACACCCTACTGTATAGACAAAACTTGGAGTTCTTTATTCATTTAAAAAATTTTGGTCTTCAGTTTATGTTTGGTGACTTTGATGTCAAATTGTTTGCCTTTTACCGATTAAATGTATATGAGATCACAAATCTTAGAAATTGTTTTAATTTGTGTTTGTCTTTTAATACTGTCCTCAAATTTCATACCTATTAAAAATTGTAGGAGAAGGAGCAAAAATTAAAAATATTAAATTAAAACTACATGTCCCCACAGACAACAGACTGCATTGTGTACGTAAGGGCCCAGGATACATGAAGTATTGATATAGGACAAGTTTTACTGCTAATATAGTTACTTTTGTTCCAGTTCCCTCCAGCATCGTCACAAGATTTTTGTTGTTGTTCTCGGATTGATTTGTGTTTTTCACCCCAAAGTAAGTTCCTCTCTAGAAGATAGAATGTGTCTCCTTCCTGAATGGTATGATGGCTGTGTGGTCCAATGGAGTTTAAACTTGCATATGATCAGATATTTTTATTTTCCCATGATGTCAAGCAAAGAGGCAAGTAGGCATTGAAGGTAAAATACTGCCATCTCTGATTCACTTTAATTATTTAAATTAGCCTATCAGAAGCTTCTAAAGCCATGACATCATTTTCTAGAACTTTATTTAAAGGCATGGTCAACTTGTATAGTGTGTGTAAACTTCTGACCCACTGGGATTTTGATATAGTGAATTTTAAGTGAAAAGCATAAAAAATTTTTTGATGATGTGTACAGTGATGAACTGCATCATCGAGTTTGCAGATGATGTCACAATAGGGGGCTCATCAGCAGCAATAATAAGAGAGCATACAGAGCAGAGTTCAGACAGCTACTGGACTTGTGTCAGTTCAACAATCTGTGTTTTAATATTGACAAGACACAAAGGAGGACCGCATACTTTGGGAACATCAGGGTTCACCACACATCACTGCTCATACATGGCTCTCCTGTGGAGATGGCATGGAGCTATATATCTTGGAGTGTACATATCCAATGGCCTAAACTTATGACACCATGTCCCTAGCCAAAAAAGCCCAGTAGTGCCTCCGTTTCCCCCATCTTCACAACAATTTTGCAGAAGCTTTATAGATAGTTCTGGCCACATGATTGTCTAAAAGAGAACTGTAGTACATCAGACCACCAGACATTACAACAGAGAGAAAATAATGATTCATCCCACTGACCCCTAAATAGTAGGTATACAATGCCACAAACGCTGCCTCGGGTAAAGCAACCACACTGGTGGCTGACCCCTCCCACCCACTTTTCATACCTCTGCCATCCATGTTCAGGCCAATTCGATTTTGGAACAGATTTCTGTCCAAAAACTGTCAAACCTTCAAAAATAAATTGCCTCCCTCCTACATCCCTCACAATCAACAAGCACAACCACCATGATCACACATATGGCACCTAAATCCCTAAACAACTTGTTTCCTTATTTTGTTCTTTTTCATTACCATACCACATTCATAAAAACACACTCAGGAATGTCACTATGTACTATCCACCTACAGCAGAATGTTTACTCTTACAGTTACAGCATGATTTTTTTTATGTAACACTAAGACCAAATGAAAAATTCCATGTAACCTGGGGTTGACATCTCCAACAGGGATGTTCAGACGAGCAGCGATGTCTTCCACAGTTTCATTCTCTTCAGAGATGATACCCACACCCTTAGCAATGGCTTTAGCTGTAATCGGATGATCTCCTGTAACCATGATAACCTGGAAGCACAAGTATTTAATTTGAGACAATGATCATCTACATTCTTCCAAGGTGTCATGCACTACAGGGCTTACCTTTATTCCAGCACTCCTACACTTAGCTACAGCATCAGGTACAGCAGCACGGGGAGGATCGATCATTGCTATGAAGCCAAGACAGCAGAGATTCTCAGTAGTGAAGTTTACTTCCTCTGTGTCAAATACAAAGCCTTCAGCAAACTGATCATCAGGGAGATTTAAATGGCAGAAAGCTGGAATGTAAAGAATAGCACAGTGTATAAAGCTTAAACACTATCAAAACATTGAATTAATTGTCCAGTCTGTGGATTCAGTAGATGTTCTCACCTAATACCCTTTCTCCAAGGCTCCCAAGTTTCACATAGGCATGCTGGAAAGCTTCTTTCATCTCTTCATCCATGGGTTGCTCTTCACCCTGAATCATAATGGTTGAGCACCTGTACAGAATGCTCTCAGGGGCTCCTTTCATTACTAATATGTGCTTAGTCTCTGAGGAGTTGGGATTCTTGTGGACTGAGAGCTTATGTATGACAGTTAAACGTCAGTTAGGGTTATCAATGTGCATCAAATAATCACATACAAAGTTATTTTAAGGTTTAGCTTAAACACCTGGTATTTGTTGGAAGAGTTGAAGGGGATCTCAGCAAGCTTTGGATACTTGTCTCTCATTTCCTTCACTGAGCCACAGCAGAGCTCAATACACTTTAACAGGGCAGAGTCTGATGCATCACCAGCTGTATCTCTCTGTAAGATAAGGTAATGCACAAAATGTAAATCTATAAAAGTCACAGCTAGTGTATTCATAAGTACTTAAAAAAGTGTCAGAAAAGTGACCAAAAATTTCTTAGATCAAAGAATGCTGAAAATAAACAAAAACTTTTAATAACTGGCAAACCTTAAGTACTGGAACTTTGCTCTGATCATCGAGGAAGACTGCATGGTTGCATAGGCCAGCTACGCGAGCAAGGGCAGACCAAGTAGGAGAGCTTCTATCAAAAGAAGTTCCACTCTGGTTCTCTGTGGTATCGGCTTCATGAATCTGGTTGTCAAACCACATATGTGCCACAGTCATACGGTTCTGGGTCAGAGTTCCTGTCTTGTCTGAGCAGATGGTGGAGGTGGAGCCAAGTGTTTCTACAGCTTCAAGATTCTTTACCAGACAGTTCTTCTTTGCCATACGCTTAGCAGTTAGAGTTAAAGAAACCTATACAAACAATTACAATTTGTTTTAAATAACAAATACTATTGACCACTTTCTTGGTTCTATATTTTAATTCAAAAAGTCTAAAAAGACTTTTCGTTTTGAATAAGTTTAATGATGTACAAGCATCTTGGATTTTTGGGTACAGTACTTACAGTTACAGTTGCAAGCAAACCCTCAGGCACATTGGCAACAATGATTCCGATAAGGAAGATGACAGCTTCAAGCCATCCATATCCAAGAGTAATGGACAAGAGGAAGAAGGACACACCCAGAAAAATAGCTGCACCAGTAATAATGTGGACAAAGTGTTCAATCTCTACGGCAATGGGTGTCTTTCCACCCTCAAGACTTGAGGCAAGAATAGCAATACGCCCCATGACTGTGTTATCACCAGTGTTGATGACGATACCTTTGGCTGTACCTGAGAAAGATTTTAAGGAAATAAATGTAAGAATTTAAATGTACATTTTATTAACTATCTTTTGTTTTGCAAAAGACTTATTTCAAAGTTCAAGCATTTATTTGTACCTTCCAGGCAATTTGTGGAAAAGAATGCAATATTCCTTGTTTCTAGAGGATTTTCATTTGAGAAGTCAGGAGTACGAGTTTGCGGCTCAGATTCTCCAGTAAGAGAGGAGTTGTCCACCTGTAAGAGCATATTAAAAGAAACCATTTATCCTCATGTAGGTGTGGTTATGATTTAGTCTTTCTCCCCTCAGCTAGCTTTTAAGTTATCCTTCCTAAACTACTGTTATGATAACTATGGCACATGGGGTAAGCGCACTGGTATGAGGTACTGTGCATACTTAATGTTTTATTTGTCTTGCTATATTGTTGGTAATAATTCAGGTATGAGTGCGAGGCTCAGGCTTTTTGGCTCTGGTAGTATGGAAGTCATTGATTGATTGAAGCAGGTCAAAAAATATGGTCAGTGTCTTGACTGATACAATTCAATGTAAACAAATATGAGCAACATTGCTTTTTGTTATTTAATTTTTTTTATTAGTTCAGACTTTGATTCTTAGATATTGGCTTTCACAAGGAGATAGGGACTAAAACAATAATTACCCCCATAAACCTAAAATTATTTGTGCGACCCTTGGCAGTAAAAAATTCAATGTTTGAGATAACGTGTCTTATGCATCGCTGTGGAAGAATTTTGGCCCACTTCTTGATTCGGACTTGTTTTAATTCAGTTACATTGGAGGGTTTTTGCACATGAACTGCCTGTTTAAGGTCTCGCTACAGCATCTCAATAGGACTCAAGTCAGGACTTTGACTTGGCCACTCCAAAACCTCAATTTTGGTTTTTTTGAGCCTTTCAGAGGGGAATTGCTTGTGTTTGTGTAGATAATTGTCCTGATGTATAACCCAACTGTACTTGAGCTTTAGGTCCCAAACTGACAAGTGGACATTCTCCTTCACGAGTGCAAAGTTCATGGTTTTATCAGTTATGACAATCATCCATGTCCTGCAGAAGCAAAGTAGCCCCATACCACCACACTATCCTCACCATGTTTGACTGTAGGTATGATGTTCTTATGGTGGAATGCGATGTTAGCTTTATGCCAAAGCTTATCACACAAAGGCAAATGCCTTTGTGTGAGCCTTTTTGGTCAGCAGTCGTATGCACCTTGCAACTCTCCCATGGACACTATAATTGTAGAATCATGTGCATTGACCTTAACGTAGGCAAGTAAGTCCTGCAGTTCTTTAGATGTTCGTCGGCCTTCTTATGGGTTCGAAGTTGTTCATATGCTCTTGGTGAAATTTTGGTAGGCTGGTCATTCCTGGGAAGGTTCACCACTGTTCTAAGTTTTCTCCAGGCTCACTGGACTCCCAGAGCCTCAGCAATGGCTTTGTAACCCTTTCCAGACTGGTAGATTTCAATGACTTTGTTTCACATCTGTATTCGATTTTTTGAGACCTTCTATTTGTGGAAAAGAATGCAATATTCCTTGTTTCTAGAGGATTTTCATTTGAGAAGTCAGGAGTACCTGGGTGTGCCTGGGTGTGGCTAGAGAAATTGAATCTGGTAGTCAATGGAATTTGGTTAACTGTTTGATTTAGTAGCTAAAGGGGGCATTTGCCCATGTAGGGCTGAACAGCATTTCTGATTACTTGATTACCTTAAACATTCAAGTGTGACAAATATAGCAGAAATTGGGATGAGGCAAATATTTTTTCACAGCACGTAATCTCCTTTAAAATGTGTATGCTTCTCTGAACTATTTACAAGAACCCTTGTCTTACCTTGCATCCATGAGCAGCAATAATGCGCAGATCAGCAGGAATTCTATCACCACCTTTGATCTCTACCAAGTCACCAACAACAATCTCTTCAGCATTAATGCCTTTTCTCTCGCCATCACGAATAACCAAAGCTTGCTATATAAGAAAAATGCAGTTAAATGAAGATTGAGATGTAGACACTTTATATTTTTTGCAATAGGTTCTTTGTATTTTACATGGGGAACAAGATTCTTGAAGGAGTCCATGATCTTTGAGCTCTTAGCTTCTTGGTAGTATGAAAAGCACCCAGTAATCAACACCACTGTGGCCAGCACAATACCCAAGTACAACTGTAAAAAACAGGTAAATCTTATTGTTCAGAAAATAAAGATTACGAATGAGTTATGTAAGCTAAAGGAAAAGTAATGTTTCTTACATTATCATTTTCTGGTTCATTCTCAGTAGAAATCTGAATTGCAAAAGCCAAGAAACAAAGAAAAGCTCCAAACCACAGTAGTGTACAGAATCCACCAAAGAGCTGTTTACAGAATTTCACCCATTCGGGGGTGGTGGGGGGTGGTGTAAGAGCATTTGGCCCATCACGTTCAAGGATCTTCTTTGCTTGGGAACTGGACAAACCCTTCAAAAATAGGAAATAAATTAAAGTTATTCATTTCAAGACAAATTAAGTTCATATAATAAATAATTTTGTACATATTTCCTATTTTGTCATTGTATATTAGGACTTAATAATATCTTAAATTAACTTATAAGGCATTATATGAAGAATTGCCTCAGTGATCAATTTTAAAAACAATTATGTGAAATTTGATATGTAAATAGTACCATATTGTAATTTATCATGTACTAAAATTGTACTCTCCTCCTATCCAGTCATATATAGTTATCGAAAATAGATATATTTCTTTTGCAGGTAAAATAAATGTATTTTATATTTGATTTCTTTTGCATTTGGGGAGATTCTTTAATACAAGTGTACTGCATATTGTTATTTTGTTGTATGCCTTATGCAAGTTCATGCCTTTAACAAGTATATTTAAGGTCCAGGGTTTCACCACTGTAAAAAAGCTGTTTGGCTCAAGCCCCTATTTATTGGAAACTAATTGTAGGGCAAGAGTAGACTGTATGGCTACTAATGAATGCAGCTTACAATAATAGATCATAGAAAGCTATTCATTTATGGAAAAAATGTCTTGAGAATTCTCATAGCATTATTTTTCTCAATTTTCCCACAATCCCACAAGCAACCAATTTTTCTTTTAAAAACTAAATTTCATATGACACCATTCATATGACACATAAGATTTTGTATGATAAACTATGAAATGCATTTACTTGAATTGAACTGTAGCTGTACCAGATGTCTGCTTGGTCAGATTTACTTAACAAAAATGAACCAGAACTAAAAGATGGTACAGATGATTAAGACAGATGAAGAACTATAAATAGTGAACTAAAAATAGAGGAAAATTATAAACAATAAATAAAACACTGCAAATTTCATAACCACAATTTAGTCTTTTCTCACTGTTTTAAATCATTTAATGATTTATTATTTAATGTTGCAGCCTCTACAGACCTCTTTAGAACTTAGATTTTAGATTTATCGATTTAATGATAAATAGATTTTTTATTATTGCAAACTGAACATTTAGACGATTGCTGGATTTAAAAAATGGGAATATATTTGCTCATTATCATTCACATAATTTCAACATTTTACAGCTCTAAATAATAAGTAGAATGGACAGAATCATAATAAATATGTTAAATCTCTACATTTGGGAATTTCCTCTGATACAACTTTTGTAACTGTGCATATATAAAATAACAGCATAGAAATTCTGAATATTATGTATTATCTAACAAATGAACAGATTATTAAAACATGAAGATTTTAGATGAATTTAAAAGTACTATCTTTCCCTAGTGATTAACTGCATTTTCTCTTCCAAGAGATCTTCTACTCACTCTGTTAATATCTGTGCCATATTTATGGTGCAGCTCATCTAAGGTTAACTTGTGATCATCCTGCAAGGGTAAATATGATTTAAACATTAATCAAACAATAAACATTCCATCAAACATCTTCCATTATTCCTTCTGAATTCTGAATGCACTTATATCAAACATTTTAACATATCACTTTAGGTATAATTCTGATCTTCTGAACTGTAAAATACAAACAAGTGCAATTCTTACCAGATCCACTTCTTTTTTAAGTTCATTTATGTCCTTCCTTTTTATCTTCTTTTTCCCCCCATCTTCTGAACTTGCTGCCAGCTTGTACTTATCATTTCCTGTCTGCAAAAAAATGTATTAAAGTTTAACATGAAAAACTGCAATGCCCAGTTTCACAGTTAGAAAATCACAATTAAATATAGCAATTACAAAAATCAAGGGCAAATGAAGTACACAATCAACTTACCTGTAACCCCATTGAAAGTTTTTGTCTAGCAACTGATCAAAGTACCTGCTTGTCCAAGCCTGGCACAGAAACCTTTATATCTTAGCAATTCACCAGTCTGAAGGGGAGGAGTTTTGGTAAAAACTGGAGATAAGTCATTCCAATTCCTCCATAGCAACCAAGCAGTTTCCCAAAACATCTGGGGAAGGGGTGAAGTGTTTGTGGAAAAGTTTTGAAAGTATTGTAGACACACAAAGTGTCCATACTGGTAGGCAATTTAACTCTTCAAGTGTGTTTACATGGTAATATACCAATATCACCCACCAATATTATCCATGTATTTCTTGGAATATTTTTATATTTATCACATAAACACATTCTAAATAAGTCTGTCTATATATTACATTACTACATTTCAACTCGCATATGTAGAATAGTTTGCTTTTTTTTTTTGATATTATTTAAAATATAGCAAAATTTCATTTAGCACGGCTTGACTAAAAATTTGTAGACACCTGACCACCACAATCATATTTGAACATCCCACTGCAGTGTCAGTCCCACCATGCTGTTTTAATAACCTCCACTTTTCTGGGAAGGCTTTCCACTAGATTCCACTGTGGCTGTGGAGATTAGTTATTATTTAGTTAATTTAGTTCCAGTGAATGGAAATTGTAGAATTGTAAAGTTTGTGCACAAACTTTTAGCCATATGTTGTATATATAAAGGCTTATTGATAAATTCACTCAATGTATTTAGCACAGCTCTAAAATCTTGTTGATGTTATTGCTGAGGCAAATGATACTGTTATAATTTCTAGTCTGTCTTACATTTGAACATCGTGACAGCTGACCTGAAAGATATTGCAACTAGTATACTTAAAAGTAAGTATCCAGGCTGCTTTTAAATGTTTGTGTTTGTTTAACTGAAACCAGTAAGTTAAAAGATTGGCAGACACAGATATTGATAACTTAGTATTTAAAGTTCAAGGAACTTAAAGTTTTATGTGTAACCAGTTAACTTACTTTTTTATGTAGTGTTTTTTATTTCTTTTACAGTGTTCCTGTATGTCAGACATAATGATAACTATGCTAAATGTCACAAACCAAAGACAATTTACAAAACTCATGTCTACATACATAACTCAATACCTTCATCATACCTTCCCCATAAATAGCCATAAAAATATTATCAACAGACACAAGATATTCACATTATTTAAATGTCAGATTCAATAGGATTGCTTTTATTACAATGCATTTGCTGGTGTTGGTGCTGTTAAAGCCAGGACTATGTTTGAGATTTGAGTGCTATAAAGCTGGTTTTAATGCCAATATTACCACCACATACCAGGTACAGAAGACAACATAGGGAATATTTAGCACATCCTAATCTGGATTACCCAATATATTTTATATTTAAATAACAACCCAGTTTTACTTAAGGTACTTAAAACAAAGTTAGCTCACTGGTTAAGACATTGGAATAGTGATCAGAAGGTCATGAGTTCAAATTCCAGCACCAGCAAACTGCCACTGTTGGGGAAGCTGAACCTCCAACCCTCAACTGCTCAGCTGTGAAATAAATGTAAATCACTCTGGAGAAGGGTGTCTCCGTCAATTCAGTAGGGAATTCCTGCAGTAGAAGCATAGCAGGTTAGTTGTGAATCAGAACTTTGGGCTAGCAGCTAAAAAGCAACTAAATTAATAAATGTAATCACAAGTTAAAAGAATGTTCCTGCTCATATACATGTGTTTTTGATGTGTGTACTTTTTTTGTGGGTGTGGCACATTCCTGATCAATTAGAAACCAGGAAAATATAATCAATCCATCAATCAAACAGGCAATCTTCATTTAGAATTAAAGTGTGGTAGGAATTTGTAATGTCTCTAGTAGAGTATTTATTTCAGTCACTCAGTTAATTGATATGCTATTTTATCCATAAAATAATCTACTTTTGTGGCCACACCTGACAAAGGAATGGAAGCTTTGTTCATGGAGTTTACTAAATATCACTGCAGTTAATCACCACCTGGGTCTATTATCAAAAAACAGTTTCAGAAATGTGAAAATTAGATTAGATCATGATAATGGAAATACCCCTTTATATGATGGTAGAGGTTTTATACACCGATCAGGCAAACATTATGACCACCTCTTTTTCTCTCCACTCATTGTCCATTAGATCCACTTTGTAGTTATATAATTACAGACTGTAGTCCATCTGTTTCTCTACACACTCTGTTAGTCCCCTTTACTCTGTTCTTTAATGGTCAGGACCCCCACAGGACCAGCACAGATCAGGTACTATTTGGATGGTGGATCATTCTCAGCACTGCAGTGACACTGATGTGGTGGTGGTGTGCTAGTGTGTGTTGTACTGGTGTGATTCAGTAGTAATTCAGTAATTTAGTCATTTTAATTACTTCATTTCTTTGTTAATTACTCTTTTTCCATAAGGAATCCACAAAATAAGCAAAGCTACTGCATATATTTAATTTTTATTAGCATTCGATACTCTAATAATTTCATTTATTTACACCATGAGTTTGTTTAAATAATTCTACAGAATACATGATTTTGAATTCATCATTATCTTAACAGGCAACTTTAGTTAACTTCAATTCTTGAGAAAGATCATGCCTGTAATCTTTCTCGTCTCCACCACACGTTACTCACCCTCACCTACTATCTCCTCCCTGTGTGTTTTACTGTTACTGTTTGTCCATCAAATCACAGCAAAATGCAGCATGCTGTGTGTGTACAAGCAGTACTGCTTCAGAGTAATTATGTATATAAAAATGGAATTAAACACAATACAGCTTAAGAAATAAAAAGCAAATTAATATTGAAGTAGAAGGGTTTTTTATTAAGAAAGAAAAAAGATTATTTATAATTATTTCTTGTCTGGACATATAAACTAACTAAACAAGTGTTTAGCTATTGTAGGTATAATGAAGAGGATAGTTCAAATAAAAAAATATAAAAAAATCCAGAAAGCACAGAAAATAAGGGGCCAAATATCACTAAGTTTAAGAACATGAAGTGTGTTGGATA
>JAOTRJ010000029.1:1822322-1835660 GCA_028564905.1 Leptodoras praelongus | reverse complement strand
ACATATATATATATTGCAAGTCCACCTCAGCACTTGAATAGTTGCCTGTAATTCCGTAGTTCCAAGAACTTTAAACATATTTACATTCAGATGCACAGCCTGCAAATCCATCCAATGGGGTTTACAATTCCCAGAGCCACCAATTACAGCCAGAGCCAGCCACGGGTGAGACGAGATGAGACAAGACGAGAGGAGACGAGACAAGACGAGTGACAATCCCTTCCAACAAGTGAATAAAGGATTAGCAAAGCCAGTGATAGATACCGTTAACCCAATTGTACTCCAGCACAACAGACTTCTCTTCCTGTTAGAGCGGAACCTGTACTTTACGGCGTTCTCTTGGACTCGGAGCTTGTTATGTCAGCTTACTGAGTGTGGCTTTGATGAGAAGACTACCACCCAGGATCTTTTCAATCAAAGGGAAGCCGCGTACTAAGACCAGCAGCATGACACCATTGTACGTCGGCGGAATTACTAAGGCGGCAGCGTGGATGGAAATCTGAAAATTACAGAAAGAATTCCCTATCACTATCCTGCTTCTATGGCAAATCCGTTACAAGGTTCAGCTCATGAAATGAAAATGAAATGCTAAAAAATTACTTTCTGTAGCTCTTGGTAAGTTTTAATGCTAAAAAAAAAGAGCACTCATGAAGAGTGGAGGACAAAGAAGAGCGAATGAACCTACTAACTAGCGGTAGAATGCGCTATGGTTACAGATAGACTTCAGAGTTAGCGTGTCTGATTTCACATCCATTTGAAGCCCGCTTATATATTCCGTATAAGACATAGATTCATGTTCTCTATGTTTTATAGTCACTGTTATTTTTAATCACATTCCGGGTTTCTGTTCAAGATTTCATTCCCGTTCTGAAGTTTCGTCCTGATCTCTGCTACCGAGACCCTAGCGCTCTTTTTGAACTTTTTTTTTTCCTGCTAATTTCGACCTCCAAAATGCTAATCCCGGTCTCCAATGAGTACTCTCACCCTGACAACCGTCCGACCCCTGGTAAGAGGACGCGTTAATATCTAATACACCCACTAATGAGCTAATAATGCAGAATCCGACCACGCTAATTAAACCTTGAGGTTCGTCTGTAAAGGAGTCCATGAATAAAATCAATAAAGCTAGCAACTTGGTATTACAAGCTAATGTTTATAGACTATTTATATTTTCATAATGAATTATGCATTGGTTATTAAAACCTCCTTTTTTTCATGCTAATGATTGCCAATCAACTTTTTTTTTTGCTTTACTTTGCTTTTGAAAGGTTTCATTAAAAAGCAAAGTCAAGCAGCACTTACCGTCCTTCTTGTAACTTCGACAACTCGGTGTTGTGATTAGCATAAGATAGTGGCTTTAGCTGTGCTGAAAATCGCCGGTGTTTCACACCTCTGCTGAAGGACAGTACCGATGTCTAGGATTGTTGAGATTCACTCAAGGACCATATCCTGCTTAGCATGCATGTGTCATTTAAATAGAGCTAGCAAAGAAAGACTGATGTGTGCTGTGTTTTAGCGTGCACTACCATAGCATACCGTAGTCTTACATTTACATTTACAGCATTTGGCAGACACCTTTATCCCTTATCCAGAGTGACTTACATTTATCTCATTTTATACAACTGAGCAGATGAGGGTTAAGGCCCTTGCTCAAGGGTCCAACAGTGGCAGCTTGGTGAAGCTGGGGTTTGAACCCCCAACCTTCTACTCAGTAACCCAACACCTTAACCATTGAGCTACCCCTGCCCACCTAGTCTTACTACATCCTATTATATCATCTCTCACGTAGGTACGTACACATGACAGATATTCATGCTAAATAAAACAAGCGAACTCCACCAGGCTCCAGGGTTTTAATTTCATTATCTGTTGTCTTATCTCCGTCTGTTTACACCTCGGCTCCTTATTGTGCCTCGTGATCTTATCCATTTTCATTTCCTGCTAGGGCTTAGCGTTTAGCCACATGCTTTCCTTTCCCTCCATCTCTGCCTCCTCTGGGTCTGAGGCGATAACCTGACACTATCAGGGACGTCTCTGAGGAAATATACTGGAGGAGAATTCATTGGATTTAAATGTACGCTCCGTCCCAGTCAGGGAACGAGGGCACGGTTGGAGGAAGGAGAAGAGAACAAAAAAAAGAAGAGAAATGCAAAGAGTGGAGTATGAAGTAACTGGAACTGGAAATAACACCGGTCCGTTCTAGTCTATTAGCCTCCGCATAGAACGGCTTCCACTAGCACCAAAGGTCATCGGCGGTCTGTTACAGAATATACAGTGCTGTAATGCTAAATTAGTCATTTCACATTTCAAGATACCCTTGAAAATAAATAAATAAATAAACACCAACTGTTCACATGCCTAGTGTGCATGCCGGGTGAACTTCTTTTCTGTGTGACTTTTACATAAGGCTTTATATTGATTCCTCTTTTTCATGCTATAGAGATGTAACTGTAACAGTGTGGACATTGTTTACATCGCTACATCCTGCTAGCTAGCTCGTTAGCATGCTACTTGTTGGCATATGTGCTTTATTTCTACAGATGCGATATGTTAGCTAGCTAGCTAGTTAGTGTATTTTTTGTAAGAGTTGCTAGCTTTGAGTTAGTTAGCTAGCTTATTTTGGTTATTTTGGTCTCTATGCTAGTAAACAAATATGGGTGTCCTATTTGTTTCACAGTATTGTTATAAATCATGTTTAAATCCTGCACCGAGTTAGCCGTAACCCGTGGCTATGACAAGGCTTAAAATGTCACTTTTGACAGCTAAACGTAATAATCTTTTTTTTTTTTTGTAACTCCGTGAGGAGAACTGTATCTGATCAGCTCCTGGTTCTCAGAAGCCGAGAACGTCACGGCTGAGTAAACTGGAAACTGGATTTTGGTGGATTCCTGTCTTTTTCTTTCCTTCCTGTCAGTGACACGTGGGCTGCTGAGGAGAGGGAAAGCAGAAGAGAATGTGAGGAAATGTGTGCGTGGGCGAGAAGACGCCTGCTGAGAAGAGCCCACCGCCGTCGCCTCTTCATCCTGAGAAGTGTCAGGGGGTCTGAAGAGAACACGAATGTGCTGAGACTTTAACCTGGAACTCAAAGCTCAAAGAAAAGTGGAGAGATGGAGGACAAAAAAGCTCCAGGGTGCTCCAGAACTTTATAGAGAACATTTACTTTGCTTAATGTGTTGTATGTAGATGTTTTACAAATAAAATGGATTACACGGATGTTTATGGAAAACATCTGTGGTGTAGAACGTTCCAGAGCAAAACGTCCCTTACAGGAAATGTTCTAGAATGTCTACATACGCTATGCTGAACATTCTAGAACTTGCGCTATTCTGAAAACAGATTTTGCTGATGTTCTACGTTATGCTCCAAAACATAACTAGAACATTCATATCCACTATGCTAAAGCACTATAGAACCTTCTAGAATGTCTGCTGTGCTGAACGTTCTAAAGCATTTACTACAAGTGAAACTCACAATGTAGAATATTCCAGAATGTAAAAAGTTTTCTTTTCCATCGTAATGCTACGTAAACCTTTGAAACTACCATGAAGAACATTCTGTACGTTCCAGACATTCGAACTCTATTTAAGTCATGCTGGGATATGAATTTCTACCTCGTGGAGTGTTCTAGAACATTTGCTTCTGTCCCTTCTGTTTGTTAAAAACAAACCCAAAAGCAGACGTTCTAGAACATACACTTATACTATAGAGAACAATGTCCCAATTCCCTTTCATCTCATGAAACGATCTAGAACTTCTGCTTCACATTGTCATAGTATGCTATGAAGAACACTTCAGAACATGTTTTCAATGCAAGGCATTCCAGAACAGTGTATTGCCACTATGCAGAACATTCTAGAATACTTACTTCTTTTTTTTGTTAGTTCTGTGTTTCTGTGAACGAGTTGCTGTTATAGAAACGAGGACGTATTAGATTTAGACATTTCTAAATGGCATTCAAGAACATTCGCCTCTGTTCTGTTTAATAACAAACCTAAAGCAGACATTCGAGAACATTTACTTCCTCGATGGGGGAACATATTAGATCATTTGCCTGCTCTGTGCAAAACATTCCAGAGCATGCACTTATACTATAGAGAACAATGTCCCATTTTCCTTTCATCTCACAAAATGATCTAGAACTTCTGCTTCCAGTATGTGCAAACAATGCTATAGTATGCTGTGAAGAATACTTCAGAACATGTTCTCTATGCAAAGCATTGCAGAACAGTGTACAGTGTATAACATTCTAGAATACTTCCTTCTTTTTTTGTTAGGTCTAATGTTAATCAGGCAACTAAGTTGTTATAGCAACCGTAAACTAACACTGGAGACCCCTTCCAAACATCTCCTTACAGAAAGCCTCACCACATGTTTGTTTTGTGTGTTTGTAAAATAAAAAAATAATAATAATGAAATGATGCATGGTCTGTTTAATAACAAAACCTAAAACAGACATTTGAGAACATTTACTTCCTGGATGGGGAACGTTCCAAAAGCGGACGTTCTAGAACATGCACTTATACTATAGAGAACAATGTCCCACTGCCCTTTCATCTCTCATCACACCTAAAACAGACAATTGAGAACATTTACTTCCTCAATGGGGGAACATTCTAGAAGATTTGTCTTCTCTGTGCAAAATGTTCCAGAACATGCACTTATACTATAGAGAACAATGTCCTGCTGCCCTTTCATCTCTCATCAAACTTAAAACAGACATTCGAGAACATGTACTTCCTCGATGGAAGTAATACTATAGAGAACAATGTCCCTCTATGGGTAACCCAGACATTCTAATACAATCTCATCAAAATGTTCCAAAACATGTATTGCGACTGTATCATCTCTCATCACACCTAAAACAGACATTCGAGAACATTTACTTCCTCGATGGGGGAACATTCTAGAAGATTTGTCTTCTCTGCGCAAAATGTTCCAGAGCATGCACGTATACTATAGAGAACAATGTCCCTCTATGGGTAACCTGGACATTCTAATACAATCTCATCAAAATGTTCCAAAACATGTATTGCGACTATGCAGAACATTCTAGACTGCTTACTTATTTGTAATGTTAATCAGGCAGCTTAGTTGTTATAGCAACCATAAACGGTAGCTCCATTGCTGACTCTTACTAGTGCTAACACTGGAGACTCAAATTTCTACCTCGTGGAGCATTCTAGAACCTTTGCTTCTGTCCCTTCGGTTTGTTAAAAACAAACCCAAAAGCAGATGTTCTAGAACATGCACTTATACTATAGAGAACAATGTCCCGCTGCCCTGTCATCTCTCATCACACCTAAAATGGACATTCGAGAACATTTACTTCCTCGATGGGGGAACATTCTAGAAGATTTGTCTTCTCTGCGCAAAATGTTCCAGAGCATGCACGTATACTATAGAGAACAATGTCCCTCTATGGGTAACCTGGACATTCTAATACAATCTCATCAAAATGTTCCAAAACATGTATTGCGACTATGCAGAATATTCTAGAATGCTTACTTATTTGTAATGTTAATTAGGCAGCTTAGTTGTTATAGCAACCATAAACAGTAGCTCCATTGCTGACGCTTACTAATCCTTTATAAAATAACATTTTAAAATGTTTCCTACTAGCATTAGTGCATGTTGTGCATTCTCAATACGAGTGCCTGTGAATGAGTTGCTATTATAGAAACGATAATGTATTGGAATGAGTACATCATGAGCCTTGAGCCAAGTGTGTGGGTTTTCTTTTTTTTCTCATTCAAGACAAGATCTCATTTTGGAGAGTACTGTCTGGACTTTGTGTGTGTGTGTGTGTGTGTGCACTCTGTCCTATTGTCATTACAGCAACCTGAGTCCTGAGAATGCCGGGAACTTATTGACGCAATAACAAACATGAATAGGTTTTGTAATGTGTTACGGACCCCTTCTCATAAGGAAATGTCTGTCATTTTCTCCTATATCTAATGTTTAACCTTATATAATCTACCATCTCTTTATGTACAGTATATTTCAATCTCAAGGGTTCATGTAAAAGGTATTCCCAGAACACCATACATTCAGTATATTACAATCCAAAGAAAAAGTGACAGTGGACATGAGACGGAACTATCCGGAATGACAACGTTTACCTCAGATGTGTTAAGAAATGACTAGGAAAAGGCTCAGAACGACAAACGCTGTTTTGTCGTATTTACACTTAGCATTTATCGCTAATAATTTTTTTCCCACCAAAGCCCAGTCAAGGCTGTCTGAAGATTTCTACCACATGACACACAGTAGACACAAACCCTAGAACATTTTAGAAGCAGGATTTCGGAGAGAAATGAGTACTCCTGGATATCATATGCCATCCTTTTTGTGTCAGGATCAGAATTCTGACACTTTCGTTGTCGGATCATTTTGCCTGGAGCTACAACTGTGAGAATCCTTGATCTTTTGCTACGCAGCTTTCTGTCTGGTGCTGATAAAAAAAACGGGTCTTTGAACGGGAGGTAAAGTTATAATGACAGATAAGTTTCAAAGAAGCTCGGTTCGACGTGTTGGGGGTCTAAATATGGTGTTATTTGAACCAGGGAAACAATCTGTTGTTGTCATACACTAGAAACTAGCCGCTTTGTCGTACAGTTCTCCGTCGCATTCTCCTGCTTGGGAATAATTAAGAGTAGTTTGGGCTTTGGGCTGTAATAGCGGGCAGGGCTGAATGAATGAATGTCTGATCAGTTCACCTTCACGCTGAGACCTGCTTCTAAAGCAGAATTTGTAATCACTGACGGCAAACGCTAAGCATTATATCACCTCCTGAAGTCTAGTGGATTTAAAGTAGAAAACAAAATCTCTAAACAAACCATCTGGGGGTGACACGGTGGCTCGGTGGGTAGCACCGTCGCCTCACAGCAAGAAGGTCCTGGGTTCAATTCCTAGGTGGGACGGTCTGGGTTCTTTCTGTGTGGATTCTGCATGTTCTCCCCGTGTCCGCGTGGGTTTACTCCGGGTACTCCAGTTTCCTCAAACAGTCCAAAGACATGCACGTTAGGTTGATTGGCGATGTGATGCGAGTGATGATGCAAAGAAGTTGAGGTAAAGAATCTCTGCTGACACCGTCTTCTTCTTTATAAAGGAATTTATTAATACAAATATCAAATAATAACAGAATCAAACCAGTATCAATTACAAGCCCCGGGAGTGCCTGGAGAGTACATAGAAGCCAGATTTACACTCTGAAAATACGGGGTGGACATTGGGTTCCTTATAGGCAGAGAAAAGGACTTGGAACACCCTCTATGTATAGATTCTCCTTTGTTCAAAATCACAACCATATGAGCCTTACATTTGAGTAACCAAGAAACCCCAAACTCAGGAAACACAGAACCAGAGGGGGTCTTACAGAAAAAACTCCATCTAACCCACACAGCCTACAGGACCTTCTGTGTATTTCTAAAGGGCACTGAAGCTCAGATACTACACTAGCTAGCTAGCTAACTACTATTTAGCTGATATTAGCTAGGAAGCTGAGGCTACTGATTTCCAAACTTTAGTAAAGTTTCATTGTAGGGTAGATGATACAGTATATACACTTTTAACGTGAACCGAATGCTAACCCGTTTGGTCGTACTTTACATCCCGCCGCGCTCGTATTTAGCTTTAATTACCCATTACTTCATTCATCTCAAACAACTCAATCAGCAGCACTTGAGTCTTGAGGTTCTAAAAAAAAAATTTCACAAGTCATTTGTATCCGAGTGCATCGTTATAAACCAGATGTTATGTTTATGGCCGCTCGAGGCAAAGGCTGTAAAAGAAAAATGGCCACTCTGGTCAGATTTGACAACAAGCACCAAGGCAGTAAGGACGTACTTGCATTATTTGTCTTTTATATATCAAGGAGAAAAAAGGTGCAGAGACTAGCACGTCATAGAATAGGACATAGACTGACGTATTAATGGGTTAGGGTTTATTGTTCATGTAGCTCAGCACAAATAGCTGTCAAACTTTGGTAACCAAAGTACCATGTGCAGTTAGCTCTGCTCGGCTGATAGTGCTCTCTGGCACTGCAAGTCTGCTGATAAACTGCACTCGCTGACCTTTTTGTTTCCTTTTATTAGCATAAACGCTGTTTTCGATAAACTAAGCTGATCGGCTGGATTCCATTTTATTATCTTTTTAAGTGTTAATTATTAATGCAGAATTTCCCTCGCTGACAATATCAGGATGTTCTTTGTGTGCTTAAACGCTTTCCTTATCTTCAGCACACAAGCCTGCAGATATTTGGATTGTACAAATGAATACAAAATGAAATATTAACACAATAGCAAAGATTTTACTAGAACATCCAACCTTGTAGAGATTCAGTTGAGGTACGAGGGAGGATATATCCAAAAATCCTCTCACACCCTCACACACACACATACACACACTGAATTATTCACTATAATGCTGCCTGTGGGATAGACTGAACGATAAAAAGAGCGGTAAAAAAAAAAAAACATGAGAGTGAGAGAAAGCGCATCAAGTGTTGCGTATTCAATAACACACTTGTCATTTTTTTCTGATCTGTTCCTCCAGAAGAAGAGTAAGATGTGAGACCTGCCATGGGTTTTAATACAGTTTTCCCTCCATCACACATGTATTTGCTTGCAGCACCAGAGAGTGTCCTGGTTATTATAACAGCACCCTTCAGGAACCTATGTTCCCAAAGCCCTATAAATCCAGGTTCCCATATTTCCTGTGCCTTAAATAGGGCCTGTTTCCCTGGGACTTCCGTGGTTTATATTCCCAAGGTCTTATACTCCCAAGGATGTTCAAGGGCTTTAGAATTTATTTCCTGAAGACTCATTTCCAAGATGATACCTGTAGATTCCCAGCATCCTATAAGTCCTGGTCCCTATCTTTCCTGTATTCTAGGTGCTTTAAAAGCCCAGTGTCCTTGTGCATGTTTCTATATTTACTATAATTCAAGAGCCATATGGTTTTAGTGTCCATTAAATCCACGGCCCCATGTTCCCACTGTCCTCTAAGTACTAGTCCATGTTTTCCAAGTCCTGGTACCTATATTCCCAGGCTTATAACTTATAACTTCCTGTCCCTTGTCCCAGGACAATATATTCCCAGTACCCTATATCCCAGATCCCTATGTTCCCAGTACCCTATATGTTCAGAGTGCTATGGTTCAGTGCCCTATAAATCCAGGGACCTATATTTCAAGTGCTGTACATTTCTTGAGACCTATGGGTTGAGTGCCCTGTAAATCCATGAGCCTATATTTATCAGTTCCATTCCTTAAATTGTCAGTGCCCACTGATCTATAGGTCAGGCCCCTATGTTCCCAAAGCCCAGTTTCCTGGTCCCTATAAATTATTTCTAGTGCTCTATATCCCTATATATGTCTCTATATTCCCCTGCCATACAAGTCAAGTCCTTATATTTTGAATGCCTAATAGGTCCTAGCCCCACAACACTACACTGTATTCTGTACTATACAGTAGACTATATACAACACTACACTATATACTGTACTATACAATAGACTATATACACAACACTACACTGTATACTGTACTATACAGTAGACTATATACACACCACTACACTATATACTGTACTATACAGTAGACTATACACAACACTACACTATATACTGTACTATACAGTAGACTATACACAATACTACACTGTATACTGTACTATAGAGTAGACTATATACACAACACTACACTGTATACTGTACTATAGAGTAGACTATATACACAACACTACACTATTTACTGTACTATACAGTAGACTATACACACCACACTACACTATATACTGTACTATACAGTAGACTATATACGCAACAATACACTATATACTGTACTATACAGTAGACTATACGCAACACTACACTGTATATTGTACTATACAGTAGACTATACACAGCACTACACTACACACTGTACTATACAGTATACTATACACAACACTACACTGTATACTGTACTATACAGTAGACTATACAAAACACTACACTGTATTCTATACTATACAGTAGACTACATACACAACACTGTAATATAAACTGTACTATACAGCAGAATATACAGCACACTATACTATATACTGTACCATACAGTAGACTATATATACAACACTACACTATTTACTGTACTATACAGTAGACTATACACAACACTACACTATACACTGTACTATACAGTAGACTATACACAACACTACACTGTATACTGTACTATACAGTAGACTATACACAACACTACACTACACACTGTATTATACAGTAGACTATACACAACACTACACTGTATACTGTACTATACAGTAGACCATACACAACACTACACTACACACTGTATTATACAGTAGACTATACACAACACTACACTGTATACTATACACACCACACTACACTATATACTGTACTATACAGTAGACTATACACAACACTACACTGTATTCTGTACTATACAGTAGACTATACACACCACACTACACTATATACTGTAGTATACAGTAGACTATACACAACACTACACTGTATTCTGTACTATACAGTATACTATACACAACACTACACTGTATTCTGTACTATACAGTCGACTATACACAACACTACACTGTATACTGTACTATACAGTAGACTATATACACACAACACTGCAATATATATACTGTACTATACAGCAGACTATACACCACACTACACTATATACTGTACTATACAGTAGACTATACAAAACACTACACTGTATACTGTACTATACAGTAAACTATACACAACACTACACTATATACTGTACTATACAGTAAACTATATATACAACACTACACTATTTACTGTACTATACAGTAAACTATACACAACACTACACTATATACTAAAAAGAAAATGTCACACAATCTAAAGAATATCCAGAATCCTTTATTTGTCATATATACATTACTGCACAGTGAAATACTTTTCTTTGAATATCCCAGCATTGGTAGGAGGTTGGGGTCAGAGCACAGGGTCAGCCATGATACAGTACCCCTAGAGCAGGAAGAGGTAAAAGCCTTGCTCATGGGCCTTGCTATGGCAGTGCTGGGGCTTGAACCCCCCCTGACCTTCTGCGCAGTAACCCAAACGCTTAACCACTGAGCCACCACAGATTTATGATACGGATGATCACGTTTGACTTAAGCTCCACCCTCGTTGACTTAGACCGAGAGGAAAAAAGATAGAGACAGAGAGAGAAGAAAGTGAGAGAGGAAGGAAAAGCCCGTTATTGCCACGTTCACTTACTGCCCTCTAGTGGCCACGGTTTGTAATTCCATCCATCTCCTTTAGTCACCTTGCCCGAGCCCATGTTTCTATCTGTTTTTATCAGAGCTGAGATATTATTATTTCGGATCGATACATAATTCCAGCTGGGTTTGCAGGCGAATTTGAAATCTGTGTTTTTTTCATGATTTCGTGATGCATTGATTCAGCAGCTGATCAATCACTGCATTGCACAGTCTCGCCGAAGACGTGAAACATTACACACACAAACACACACACACACATTATAAATTTGCTCTTTATAATGCATTTTGTGTGTGTGTGTGTGTGTGTGTGTGTTTCAGATCCTCCTCGAGGCTGTGTGTCTGACAGCTGACATTTAGCTGATCAATGAGAACCTCAATCGGATTCATCAAAGCGTGACATCACTCAAAGCCTCATTAATCAGACTGATGAGTTGATGCACTTACACACTGCAGATATATCAGCAATTATTCGTTATGAACAATTCACACGCACACACACACTGGAAATATGCCCCATGCACTGCCTCTCGGTCAGTGTGTGATGTGAAAGATGTGTGTCCCCTGTGTTCACTGGGGTTCCTGCCAGAGTGAGGTTTGTGCAGAACTTCCTCCATGCCCTGGAGGTGCACACAGCCTTTGTTTCTGATGTTGTCCAAATCAGTATAGGGAATGAGAATGTTCTTCTTGTGGAGGAAAAGGAACCCGAGGAGACCTTGCAAAGTGAGCACTGCATTGCTGTTCCTGTTCTCATGTCCTACTTCTTCTTCTTCTTCTTCTCTTTCTTTCTTTGTCGTCTTCTTTTTTAAAAAAAAAGAACCACATGCACCCAAAGGTCGGTGTCAATAATTAAAAGCGTTCCAAAGGTATCACCTCACTTCCTGTTTCCAGTAGCATTCCTCAGTGACCATAAGACATGAAACCTCTGCCCTTAACTCGCTCAGTTGATAAACCTGCAAGGCTAATCAGCTATAGTGTGCCAGAAAAACTGGTACAACCATTAATCTTTAGTAGGTCCCCTGTGGAATCATGGAGGAAACGTTGCACAGTCCTCGTGTTGAGGCCCCAGCGTCGGATTTTTTCCGACGTAACTGCGTGAAACGAGTCGTGCCAGTCTTTATACGGTCATGCTGCTGTCGTATGATTGATGTTTTGCCGGAAATCTTGTAGTCACGGTACAACGTACGTGAAAATCGCAAAATTGATTGAAAATGATAACTGGCCATTCTCACGACGGAAGCAGCTCTGGAAGCTTCCAGACATATCTGTCGCTTTAAAGATGCACTACCGGACGCATCCAATGATGGCGTCGCAATGTGTTTTGCATAAGCTCCCGTACCAGTTTTTTTGGTGCTTCTTCAGTACTTTTTGAGTACTTACTAAGTCTAAGAAGAGCTTCTGTATTACATCTGTGTGACATCACATTTTAGGCTTTGGGCTGATACCTGTTCTGTGTATGTGTGTGTGTGTGGGGGGGGTGTTCTTTAAGGGAATACACACACACAAGTTCGAGTTTACTTGATGGAAAGATGGCAGAGGGAAACAGTTAAGCTGACGATAGACTGGAAATGACCCAGAAGACATCTAAATCGAGCGTACCTATGGGAACACAGGTGCACACACACACACACACTCACACTCTGAACACCTGCACTGTGTTATTATATGGAGCACAATTTGTTTTGTTGTTGCCAAATTGGCTTTGGAGAGGCGAGAGTAACAAATGAAGTTGGTTCAATTTAAAAAAAAAAGAAGAAGAAGAAGAAGAAGAAGAGGAAACCCCATAAACATTTCCAGAAAAGTTTAGAAAAGACACTTTCTAAACAATAGAATATAAAATGTTATATAAGTGACACTACGCTTCAGGTCGGTGTAATTCTGTACTGTGACACCAGATGGCAGTAGAGTCATTCTTTCTTTCCTTCGGTTTAATCAGTATATATATTTTTTTCATTTATGATATGAAGTGTAGAAGTGGTTTGTTTATCTACATTACAGGCCAAAAGTTTGGACACACCTTCTCATTCAATGCATTTTCTTTATTTTCATGACTATTTACATTGTAGATTC
>JAOTRJ010000029.1:1346571-1359375 GCA_028564905.1 Leptodoras praelongus | reverse complement strand
TACTCCGGTTTCCTCCCACAGTCTAAAAGACATGCACGTTAGGTTGATTGGTGTCTCTAAAGTGGCCCTAGTGTGTGTGTGTGTATGTGTGTGTGCCCTACGATGGATTGGCGCCCTGTCTAGGGTTGTTCCTGCCTTGTGTCCTATGCTGCCGGCTAGGCACCGGCTCCCCCGTGACCCTGAAAAGGAATAAGCGGTTAAGAAAATAAATGAATTAATTTCAGACTGCATTACTTTAATCTCTTTGCTGAAGATTCTTCTGGAGCAGGACTTATAGAAGCTACTACTCAGGAAGGACGCCATATCTAATCAGTTTAACGCATTGATTATACTAATTGCTCCTGGGACCTTTACTGCTCCTGCTATGGGATGTGGTGTTGGGCTTTCTGTGATGCATGGTTTGAGCAATAAGTAGGCCTCTGTTGAATATCACCAAAGACTGCCTTTCTGTTGGTGATTTCTTAAAAAATCACTGTGGCTGGGTGAATGTGAATGTGTCATGCTTCCCAAACTTACAATTCATCCTAAGGTCTTATTTTCTCACTATTCAAATGATTGAATAATAATGGCACTTAATGCTATATTTTAATCCGTGCATGGAATTTGAGGTTTGGTGGTTCTCTGATTGATTTGGCTCAGTGAAAGAATTAAGGGCTCCAATGTTGAACTATTATTTTGGTCTGTGCGATGGGATTAACTGCAGGGTCTCATCCAATGATAACAGGTCTCAGTGATTTGCCACTTTAGCTTGAGTATTTACATTTATGGCATTCGGCAGACACCTTTATCCAGAGTAACTTACAGTTTTCTCATTTATACAACTGAGCTGAGTTGAGGGTTGTGGGCCTTGCTCAGAAGCCCATCAGTGGGAGTCTGTGATTTGAACTCATGACCACCTGATCAGTAGTCCAATGTCTTAACCACTGAGCTACCACTGCCCCACTAGAGCATTTCTAGGTACTGGACATTCCATGGGGGAATTGTGTCTGGTCTAAATCTGTGCAGCTGCTACCAGAGGCTGCTGCCTCATTTCTATGTTAGATCAGCCGCTTTTCTAACGAGCATGTTTGTACTCATTATTTACCAAGTGTTATACTGCCTCTGGTAGTGTGTGAAGATTAGTAGGTTACCAAGCTGTGCCTCGGGTGTGAAGGTTTTTATCGGTTGTGTTAAACTATATGGCTTGGTTGGCTTCTATCATTAATACTAGTAATAAACATTATTGTTGTTTTTGAAGCAGCTCATAGAAAATGTTTCCTAAAAATTGAAAAAGCTTGAAAAATTGCATTGCATTTGAAGCTGTCTTTTTTTTTGTCCTGCTCCAGAAATGAATGGCATCCTGTTGCAAGCCTTCTCCTGCTCCTTGTGTGCACTTTCCTATACATCTTTATTTCACTTCCACAAACATATCAAGAGATGCCACTATGAGGAGTATGTGAGACTGAATTCAGGAGAGCTTACCTTTGACAAATTTAATCTGATGCCTACCAACAGCTCCAGTAGTCATCAGATCGGAGCTGACTCCTCTGGTACTTTGTGCATTACAACCTCTAACAGTCAAATGCAAATAAAAACTCACCGTTGCTCAGATTGTGGTGAGAGTTTTACTCAAGAGAGCGATCTTGAACTACACCAGCACATTCACACGGGAAAGAAGATAAAGTCGTATCAGTGCTCACATTGTGGGAGGAGTTTCACTCAAGTGAGTCATCTCCGAGCACACAAGCGCATTCACACAGGAGAGAGGCCGTATCGCTGCTCAGAGTGTGGAAAGAGTTTTATTCAAAGGAGTAATCTCCGAACACACCTGCGCATTCACACAGGAGAGAAGCCATATCGCTGCTCAGAGTGTGGGAGGGGTTTTACTCACCAGAGTAATCTTAACACACACCAGCGCATTCACACAGGAGAGAGACCTTTTACCTGTTTGCTATGTGCAAAGACCTTTGCTCAACAGAGCGCTCTCCGGCTACACCAGCGTGTTCACACAGGAGAGAAGCCGTATCGTTGTTCAGAGTGTGGAAAGAGGTTTGTTCAGCTGGCAGGTTTGCAGAAACACCAATCTATTCACAAAAGAGAGAGGCCATATCACTGCTTACAGTGTGGGATAAGTTTCACTCATCGGACTCATCTCCAAGAACATGAGCGCATTCACATAGGAGAGAGGCCGTACCACTGCGCCCAGTGTGGGAAAAGTTTTTCCCACCAGCGTAATTTGCATCAACACGAGCTCATTCACACAAAAGAGAAGCTGTATCACTGCTCGCAGTGTGGGAAGAGTTTTTCTTTTCAGCACAGATTGCAGCGCCACCTTCGCATTCACACAGGAGAGAGGCCGTACCAGTGCTTACAGTGTGGGAAGAGTTTTTCTTCCCAGCATAAATTGCAAGTACACCAGCGTGTTCATACAGGAGAGAAGCCATATTCCTGTTCACAGTGTGGGAAGAACTTCACCAGTGCCAGTAGTCTTAAAATACACCAGCGCATTCACACAGGAGAGAAGCCGTATCATTGCTCGCAGTGCGGGAAGAGCTTTACTTGCCGGACTAATCTCCGACAGCACCAGCGCATTCACACAGGGGAAAAGCCGTACGACTGCTCAAAGTGTGGGAAGAGTTTTACCTGCAAGTCTAATCTCCGCCAACACCAGCGCGTTCACACAAAAGAGAGAAGCCGTACCTTGAAGACGCAAGAGCAAGAAACTTGATTATCATGATTACTGATTTCACGTTGACTTGTTTCATAGTCGGGCAGCATAGCGACACAGCAGGTAGTGTTGTTACCTCACAGCTCCAGGGTCCAGTAGTGTAGAGGTTGACATGTTCTTCCTGTTTCTGCAAGGACCCCCCCCCCCTCCCCCAACCTTCCAGATATGCCAGTAGACGGATATTCTAAAGCGCCCTACGTGTGAATAAATGCATGAGTGTGTGATTTCCTGTGGTGTCCCGTTTAGGGTAAATTCCTAGTGTTTCTGGGATAGGCTCAGGAAATAGCTGTTACATAAGACTGAGAAGAAAATGAAAATGTTCTGCATTTTATGTAGCTAATGGTCTTGTATACTTGTTGAGAGCATGTGTTGAATGTTATATTGCATTCATATGTTTTCTTTGTCTTAGATAGTAGCTTGAATAGTGTGCTAAAATATATAAAGAACATTTTCATTGTAAATCATGTTACATGAAATGGATTGCGAACTTCTTTCTCCAACATTCTGTATCGTATGCGCTTATTTTAATACTAACATGAATAGCATTATATATAATGTTTATTTTATAATTTAATTCCAAATTGCTGTCAAGGTCTAGAGTAAGAATATTCTTGTAGTATCCAACATCAGTATTTCTTTAATAGATTTTAGGAAAACGGACTCTTCTATTCATGTGTTCTTGGATATATCTTTCGTAGCAGTGTTTGACAATTACAAGAAGACAGAAATGTAGCAGGGCTAGCCTTGTGGGAAACCATATTGAACTAATTTAGCACTGAATAATTCCAGTTGATTAAAACAATGGTAACAATCTGTCTAACCGAGCATGTTTTCAAGCTTGTCTATTAAAATATCATGATTAAAATGGTGTCAAATGCTGTACTCAAATCCAGTAGTGCCAACACATATACTCACACGCCACAGACATGCGTCTGGTAATTTTCCACATTAGTTAGCACTGATTCTGTATTAGGATGCTTCCAGAAAGCAGAAAAACATCTCCAAAATGTAAGTGTAGATGTAGAAAGATCCAAAGGGAGCAAGAGTCTTCTATTCAAGGAGAAGCCTAGCAGCAGCTAGCTTGGGGACATGCCATGAGCTGAGCTAATAATTGATTTTAGTCACATATACAGATGGTTGGTCTACAGCAGGAGAGCATCAAGCTGTAGAGCTAATTATACACAATAAGACTGAACTTATCAAAACTTCAGGGAGATAACTGTTAGGCATTAATCGTTTTCAAGGAACTTCTACTGTGATGTGTCAGACTATATCAGACCCAGTCCAAGTAAATAATGAATACATAAGACTAATTGAGCATTCAGTCATGTACAAATCAAATAGAAGACAAATTTAAAAGAAATTAATTAATCAAATAAAAGAAAATTAAATAATGAAAATTGAAAGCAATGGAGATGGTGGAACCTGAAGGGTTATGCTGGCAAATTATAATTGGCATAGCCACAAGCCATGCTCAGGCAGTATTTCACCCCTTCTAACTGCTAAGGGTGGTGAGAATCACCCAGAAACCTTCTTGTGTGCCAAGTGATGTATGACAGTGTATGCAATAAATATGGCTGTCATACAGCCATCTTTCTGCCCTCTTCTTGCCTTGTATACATCAGACTACATGTACACCATATGGAGCTGTCCACTAAGCAGCTTGGGACCATGGATGGAGCTACAGGTGTCCAGTCCTCCAAAACTGGTGACTCTTATCATCTACCATCTTCTCTTCTGCCGCAGTGAGTGTATATTTTGTATACATTTGTAGTGTTTTGTTTCTAGCTTTGATTTGGATTCCATCATTATCATTGCTAGCCTTATTGGCATCACTCACTGCGCAGTTCATAAGTCAGTTCTACAAACTCCGTTGTGCCATTACTCAGCAGTGGCACACACATCTTTCATTTCCCCCTGTTGGGTTCTCCCCTTGGCCCATCTCTGAGCATCTTACAGCATGTTTCATTTGGCGGTCCATTGGGCAGCCTTGTCATCCTGCACACAGTTGCTCTGAGCCTATTAGGTTAGGTGGAGCATACTGGGGTGAAGTTCAGTTCACTTCACACTCCCCACTGTTTGACAGATGGATAGATGTGGATACTCGCTGCTAATGTGTTTGATGGGGTTCCCTTGCTTGTATTGCATATGGTTAACCCTTAACACGTAACTCAAGGGTTCTGGTTGCCTCTGGTTATTCCTCATTCTCCTCCATGGGTCAGTCTGTTTTGGAGGGCAGTTATATCAGCCCTTAGAATCTACTCAGTGTGCTTGGGTTGCTCTTTCGACCTGCTACCAAAGAAGCCCTTCAAAGGAGTGCATAGCATTCTGATACATGAAATGTCAAAACTGACTGGCCACATGGTACTCTTGGGTCACTGCAATGGCGTTCCAAATCTCAGCACCCACAAAGGATCTGTTGACCTTGTGTTTGCCCTAGGTGGGTAGGGCCATGTCTGCACTGTCACCTACCCTGGCATTAAAGGTCCTTATGTGGTATGCTTGTCAAAGGGCAAGGAATGGCAGTGGCTCATTGTGCAGTTACCATCAGATCAGTGAGTCAAGATGACTGTTGCAGGTCTACAATCTCCAATTCTGGAGGTTACAATTTGGAACAAAGGGTTCTAAACAATTGTTTCTTGTTCATAAGAAGCAAAGCAGTTTACACTCAATTGTAGATTTGGTTATTACGAGATTCTGTAAACAAAATAGATTTACTCTGGATAGAGGCGTATCAAACAGTGCACCACAGCAGTGAATTCCAGTGCTTACATTAAAATTCTAAAATAATGTCTTGTGTTAACACCTATTAAGTTTCTGGTTGCCCAAATGTGTATGGAAGAGGTGTCTGACTGCTGGAATATGACAGGTTATGTAAACAGTGATAAATGGTTAGGAGGGAAGCTATAAATCCTACTCATTGTAGTAGTCTTTGATGGTTAAGCACACTGTCCAGACGACTGAGTGTCCTTTCTACTGTGAGCAGACTGGTGTGTGGCCTCTCCACAGTTGAAGCCTGTAGAGGACCTTTCTTTGGTATGACAATTTTCTAATAGTTCTAGAGCTTGAATATTACGTTAGATGCCAGAACGAAATGAAGTTTGTGTTGTCTTTTTGTCTAGGCCTAACTGACAACAAACTCTTGCAGCAAGCCAATTTGGTAAACATTTCTCTTCTAAAACCCTGACAATGCATTGATGAGTGCAGATTTGTTTCTTGGAGCCCTGTGAAAGTTTAGGGAATAATTGATCTGCAGAGTGTCACCCTTTGTTTGTCCAAACAGCAGTGGCTAATATAGGTTCTTTGCTGGTAATGAGTGGCATGAGTTGTCTGACATGATCTCTTGATAGGTACATAGAGCACTGCAGTAGAAAACCTTGTCATTTGGAATGATCTGTGCCATACATCCCAGGTTGTCCAGTGAGCCTGTTACGTGATGTACAGTTCTGGAATTTGTAATGGTGAGGCTTCCTTGTGTAACATGGATGGCAGAGATTTGGCAGGCAGGTCTGGGTGGAATTTGTTGAAGTCTGCTGCATTGTATTTCAGCTGATAAATTGTTTGTGGTGATTCAGGATGACAGGGTGCAACAATCAATTTGGCTGTCTGAAAAAGAGCTGTCTGGGTCCTACGACTAAGGGGTACTACCATAGATTGCTACATATGCGATGCTTTAGCTAGAGAAGTCAGCAGACCAAGGTGCTCAGGCAGATGAGACTTAATTATCGAAAAAAGATAGCATTTCCAACAATGAGAAAGGTTGATAAAATAAAATAGAAAACGTAGTCTTCCGAGATGCCTGGACAGAAAAGTGCGCATGCGTTCTTACTGCAATCATTGGTTTATATAGTTGTATTTACATTGCCATGTAAAATAACAGCAATTTGTTGAGTTGGCCATGAACTCTTTCCGCCCACAGAACTGTTGCTCCCTCAAGTATTTTGTGTTTATCGCAGCATTCTATGTAAACCCTAGAGACAGTCACGGGCAACTGCTGCTGCGGCGCAATCACATTCAGATTTCCTTGCGGAACTGCTTTTCTAGTTTTGTTGTTGTTGTTGAAGCAGTCCCTAATAAATATTGTTTCCTATTTTTTTTTTGCATTGCATTTGAAGTTGTGTTTTTTTTTTTTTTTTTTTTGTCTTGCTCCAGAGTTGAATGGCATCCTGTCACAACCCTTCTCCTGCTCCTTGTGTGCACTTTCCTATACTTCTCTATTTCACTTCCACAAACACATCAAGAGATGCCACTATGAGGAGTATGTGAGACTGAATTCAGGGGCGTTGGCATATGAGATATTAAATCTGATGCCTTCCATCAGCTCCAGTAGTCATCAAATTGGAGCTGACTCATCTGGTACTTTGTGCATTACACCATCTAACAGTCAAAAGCAGATAGATACCTACCACTGCTCAGATTGTGGAGAACGTTTTGTTCATCAGAGTGATCTTAAACTGCACCAGCTAATTCACACAGGGAAGAAGATAAAGTTGTTTCATTGTTCATACTGTGGGAAGAGTTTTACGCAAGCGAGTTATCTCCGGCGACACGAGCGCATGCACACAGGAGAGAGGCCGTATCATTGTTCACATTGTGGAAAGAGTTTTGCTCAACAGGGGAATTTCCGAACACACCTGCGCATTCACACGGGAGAGAAGCCGTATCAGTGCTCAGTGTGTGGGAGGGGTTTTACTCGCCAAAATGCGCTCCAGCTCCACCAGCGCCTTCACACCGGAGAGAGACCGTATCAGTGCTCGGAATGTGGGAAGACCTTTATTCAAAAGATTAATCTTCAAATACATGAGCGCATTCACACTGGAGAGAAGCCATACCACTGCTCCGAGTGTGGAAGGGGTTTTACTCACCCGACGTCTCTCCAGGACCACCAGCGCATTCACACGGGAGAGAAGCCGTATCAGTGTTTACAGTGCGGGAAGAGGTTTTCTCAACAGAGTACTCTCCACATCCACCAGCATGTTCACACGCAAGAAAAGCCGTACAAGTGTTCACAATGTAATAAGAGTTTTACTCACCAGAGTCTTCTCCAGCAACACCAGGGCTTTCACACAGGGGAGAAGATGTATCACTGTTCTCAGTGCGGCAAGAGTTTTGCTTACCAGCGTACTTTCCGACGACACCAGCGCATTCACACAGGACAGAAGCCATATTCCTGCTCGCTGTGTGGGAAGAGTTTTACCGAAATGGGAAATTTCCAAAAACACCAGCGCATTCACACGGGAGAGAAGCCGTATCATTGCTCAGAGTGTGGCAAGAAGTTTACTCAACTGGGAGGTTTCCAAAGACACCAGCGCATTCACACAGGAGAGAAGCCATACAGTTGCTCAGTATGTGGGATGAGTTTTGCTTATCAGAGTACCCTGCAACGACACCAGAGCGTTCACACAGGTGAGAAGCTGTATTCCTGCTCTCAGTGTGGGAAGAGTTTTAATTATCTGGAAGGTTTCCAAATTCATCAGCGCATTCACACAGGAGAGAAGCCGTATCAGTGCTCGCAGTGTGGGAAATATTTTACTTGCAAGTCGAACCTCCGACAACACCAGCGCATTCATACAGGAGAGAAGCCCTACCGCTGCTCCCAGTGTGGAAAGTGTTTTACTTGCAGGTCTAACCTCCGACAACACCAGCGCATTCACATAAAAGAAGGAAGCCTCACGTTGAATGCCACAACTTAGTATCGTACAGATAAATTGGTAAAAAGCAAGTCGTGTTGACGCCTCAGCTCCAGGGTCACAGTAGTGTCGAGTTTGATGTGTTCTCACTGTCCCACCTACCGAAGACATGCCAGCGAATTTAGTACTATGAATTGCTCTATGACTATGTATGAGTGTATGATGCCCTTTGTTGGACTAGTATCACATTTATGGTGTACTCCCATCTAGAACCTTGTGTTCTTGGAATAGGCCCGTGTTGTGGATAAAGATGTTAATGAAGTATGGGATGAAATGAAAATGTTTTGCATGTTATGTAGCAAATGTATTGTATTCTTGTTCAACGCATGAATTGAATAGGATATTGCATTCACATGTTTTATTTGTGTTTAATCTAAACTAGTAGCGTAAAGGGGACATATTATACCCATTTAGTCAAGTTAATACAATTCCCTGAGGTCTGTGACATTCTATGGTAAAACTATCAATATATGTATCAACTACCACAGATCTCTCTCCTAAATCCATTCTTTCCAAACGCTTGGTTTCAGTGCCTGTTCCTTTACATGATAATGAGCCAATGCTCACCTCACCCCCCCCCTTTGTCACATGGTGTGCAAATAGGCATATTACATATATGCCGCATTGGCTGATGGGATGTATGTCAACACACCACCATATTTTGGACAAATTTAAGATTTGTTCAGATTTTCTGGAGTAAAAACACTATAATGTTTACATTAAAAAAAAAAAAAATCAGTGATAAAAATCACTTATATTAAGGGTTTCTACATGGTGTACAAAAAGCTCCTGAGATCCTGCATCCCGCATTACTACAGGAAATACTTCTGCAGTAGGAAATATTAGGATGGAGGGTGGTATCTTTGCAATGAGCCCATCTGTGACATCACAGACGGCTCAGAATCTGAATGGAGCTTTTAAACCCGTGTTTTCAGAAATAGGCAGCCCAAAAAAAAACAGACAAGGTTGTCATGTTTCAAAGTTTGTGGGTTGGTAGGCACTCCAGATACCCAACGGTATATGAACAAAACCTGAAAAAGTTTCATAATATGTCCCCTTTAAATTGTGTGCTGTGATCAAATTTATACGGACCATGTTATTAGCAAGTTACGTTTCATGAAAGGGTAGTTCCAGCTTTATATCATCCTGTCTCTTGTCCTTTTATTTTAATACTAACATGAGCGACATTATATATAATGGCTATTATTTAAATAAAAACAGGCACCAGACTCTAGGATGAATCTTAGCCTGGAACTTAATACAACAGTATTTCTTTTTTTTTTTCAATTCAGTAAAATTTTATTCTTATGGCGCTATTGGCAATAGACACTGGGCATGGGATTATTATTGGACATAGACGTCCTGAGATGCAGCAGTTTTTAGTAGGTAAGTTTCTGTCCAGGTAAAATTTTCCACAGGAGGCTAGGTATGAGTATTGATAGCTTCACAAGCAAGAAACAGGATGAACAAAAGTTAGAACATCTGAATCTGTTGGAGAGTCTAGATATTGAGAGGAGCCACAGCAGGACAAGTGTCAGGATGTACAAGTGGCATTGCATAGGGGACCCGGACAGAAAACACAACTAAACATGAGGAGCAAACATGGCATCAAGCCATCTTTGTACATTGTCATACTGCCAACCCATTAACCAACCCAAGTGATGTGAGAGAGGGACGCCAACAGCATGAAACAGGAACCATCTGTGTTCCGGAGCAACGGTAACATAAAAATTAGTATTGCATTGTTCCATGATCAGGAATCAGTCCTATGGCTTCGCAGTTTGAACCACATCTGTCACCCAAAGCATACAAAAAGGAGTCTCTTCAGAAATTAACAAGAAAATAAATTCACTTAATTATCTTTGCTTTAAAACTTCTCAATAGCACATTTTTTCCAACAGAGTATGAGTACTTCTTGTGACAGATTGACCCTCCTACCAAACAGGTGTTAATAAACACCTCATTACTAGTCCCTGCCCTTGAGATGTTTGCTTTGTGACAATGAGTGGGGTAGGGACTGTTAAGGTAGGTAAGGAGAGTTCAGATGCTTCTCCAAAAGATACCCTGGGTACCCTGTATGTGCTGAAAGACAAAACCAGAGCATGGTTTCTTACAGGCTCCACAGAAGTGGTTCTTTTGGCCATGTTTTTTCATGATTAGAAACGTGCACTTTCCTACCAAGAAGATAACTTCTGTAGGGTTTATTTGCACACATCAGACAGAGCAGAACAGAGGCACTGTCCAATGCTAGAAATCGAGTATCCATCATAACTGCATCATTTGTTTCCATCAGTGTGTCTGTGTTTACACTCTCAGCACTCATCTGGCTACAGCACTTCATCTGTAATGCCATTGGTAATTCAAGACACGCATTTGTGGCAGATATGTGCTACAGAGCCCAAACATGGGTGAACTGGGACCTGCCTGAATCCCAAACAAAAGCTGTGTGAAAGCTTGGCACTGTGGCAAAGCACAGCCTGCTGCCACAAATAGCTTAGAGCCTGTCATTGGTACTTGTAAGCTGGCTCAGACACTGCTGAGATATAGTTTAAAGGTCATTATCAACCTGAAAAGCCTTCTTCAACCAACAGTAATCATCTGTGCATGCCATTTGAAGGCAAGTGCATTCATGTGCAATGACTAGAAAGAGTTGACTGACCTGGGTTTGTTTTTCAAGAACTAGGAAAACAAGATACCTGGGGAAGGTCTCTGTTGAAGCTTGAAGGAGAGCACTTGTTACAAGAGCTCTCAGGCTTTTTTGCTGGTTGGGTTGGGAATTCCAAATTCATCCAGCACTAGTTGCTCCATTTGTGTGATCAGAGAAGGTGCACTATGGACATGCACGGTCATGCTATTGTGCCTGACTGGTCCAGAGAGACAGGCTTCTCAGTTTCATACACTGATGTTAGATCCATGGTTCCTCAGTGTCTCTGCCCGTGTGGCCAAACTACTTCTTGCGCAGCCATTTTCAGTTATCACTGGTTTCTAAAAGGGTGCCTCTGAAAAGCCAGGGTTTCAGGCACTGCAGTTTTTTGTCACATGCTTTTGAAAAGTCCTTGTATCATCTTGCTGGGGTTTCTCAAGCATCTTGGCACAGCACTAAGAATTTAAATTTGACCCTCTTTCATGCAAAGAGACTGCCAGATCAAGTTATTAAAATTTGATCTCTTCACTTTCTCAATAGTAAGCCACAGTCCGCAGGACTGGTGAAAGGAGGGGTGAAATGCAAGATGAATACCAATATACTACTGGATATTCTTCACTGTGGGGTAAAACAAATCTCTAAGAAGCCCTCAGTATGTCCCATGACCTAAAATTGTATAAAAGTTTTATACACTCTCTTAGCACAATCTATCTAAACATTTATCTGAATGTCACATAGCCCTTTTCTTCAAAACAAGGAATACAGGATAAAAGGGGGTTGTCTCCCACAAGCCAGAATGCATCATTTTTAAACAATGTGCTTAGACATAAACCCAGACACTACACGATTAGCATGAATATATAAAATTCTGATTTATATCCGGAATGTTTTATATTTCTGTCGAGCTGATTTTGCCTGTTGTTAAAAGCACTATACATATAAATTAGAATTGAATTGTGCATATAGTATAGTGCCACATAACTGTTTTAGGCAGAAACATCATTTGGATAATGGCTGTGAATGAAAGAAATGATCAGGATAGCTCATGCATTGTGTTTTATCTTAATAAGAGTATGTGTAAGTGTATTCACTGTGCATTAAAGCTTAATGACAAAACATCTGTTGTAAAAAATAATGTCGGTCTTTCAAGCTGTAATTTCTTTCGTCATAAATTTATGAAGCATTCATGAGTTGGAAGACTTCATGGTGATTCATATATCAGTGTGTATTAAGTTTAATAATAATGCTTACTGTGGGCAAAGAATTCAGAACACACAGTGGTACCAAACAAATCTTCCCAGACAATTAACACAGAATATAGCCACACAGCAGAACTCCACAAGAACAACAATGAATGCTTTTTAAAGAGCTTTCCGAGACTGTGGATCTTTCTTGCTTTCTCTTGTTCTTCCATCATTTCCATCCCTACCCAAGAGCACAAGTTTCCTCATACAATACAATCTTGAAGCTACAGGTTAATGCTAAGGCTTTTCAACAGACTAAGAATGACTGCATGTGCAACCCATGTGAATAAATGAAGCCAGGATACTCGACAACTAATAAGGTCAGTTCCGTTCAAGGACCCCGGCGAGATGAGTAGCTGTCTTTTCATCGCTTCTTCAAGTAGCTCTGGCGTTAATCCAGAGGAGGTACAAGAATGCACGTCAGTCAGTCATTTTCTGTACTGCTTATTCCCAGTTACGGGGTCACGGGGGAGCCGGTGCCCAGCCGGCAACTCTGAGCACAAGGGCAGGAACCAACCC
>JAOTRJ010000029.1:1198762-1211362 GCA_028564905.1 Leptodoras praelongus | reverse complement strand
AACCGGAGTACCCGGAGGAAACCCACGCGAACATGGGGAGAACATGCAAACTCCACACAGAAATTTCCCAGGTCGCCTCACCCGGGGATCAAACCCGGGTCCTTCTTGTTGTGAGGCAACAGCGCTATCCACTGCACCACCGTGCCGCCCTAGTATTTTATAATCAATGCGACATTTAGTGTATTGAAGGATGTCACAAAAAACAGGCATGTCCGGTCTGTCGGGGTACAGTTTAAACTGGTGTGTGCAAATACAAGTGCTGCCACTGAACTGAAAAGAAGTCTGCTATTTTATTTATTGCTATACATAGACTAGGAAGAAAGTGCACATGTAAACTGTTTTTGTGGCAGAATACACACATGGATTCTGGCCATGATGGCTTTATTTGTCAAAGACACAAGCTCCTGTTGTAAAAGCCCATACTGCTGTCATGCTTCAGTGCTTTTTTTTTTTGGTATGTGCTCGCTAACCTGCGGCACTGCCAAGTCACCTGTCCACTGTGAGCTGATGGCTAGAGTAGAAGAGACTCACACTGGTCTCTTCGTCACAGAGAGGTCCGGACACCAACTTAATGACTTCTATCAATCACGAGCCCACCTGTGAGACGTCCATGCTGTTGGAGGTTGTCATGGTCACACCGCAGCCTGATGGGTAGCAGATCCTCATTTAGAAATGCTTCACGGCGCATGGAGGAATAATAAACAAGCTAATGTTAACGGAAGCGTGATGTATTAGCAGGGAAGATTCTCCAATATCTCCAACTGAACCAGGAACACTGGCTATTCATTTGCTCTGACTATGGTACCATCTCATTGCATAATGGATTATTGATGAACTAATTAACTGTGGAAGTACATTTTGATTGCCTAGAACAGAACTATGGCATGCTGAATAGGATGCTGTGCATTTTTTTCCCCTTTCCTGTTTCTGTCTGCCCAGTTAGTAAATTAAAACACTCAATAAAGCTGTCAAGAAAACCCTGGCATCCTAACACCCGTTGATTCCATGCAACCTTATTTCTCTCATGAGAGAATAATATATTTTCTGTGCTTCCTTTTATTTTCTGGAAGCCATCTTTGGCTGCATAGTTCAATCTTTTTTTTTAAATGAAGGCCAATAATTGGCAACTGAAACAGTTTGATCTAAAACTAATGAATGAACAGGTTTGAATCCTAACAGACGACACATTTTTGACTGATTTATGACATTCTGTTCTTCTTGAGAGAAACCTTTATGCAACTTCCTTTTGCTCTCCTTCTCTTTTCACTGTATAGTGTTGATTTTGATTGGCTCGCTCTGTCATTCATAATGCCCATCTCCAATGGAGCATACAGGGACAGCTAAAGGCTAGCAGTGTGCAAGCAGAGACCTGGACCTGCATTAACACCGTTAACCAGGCATTGGGAATGTGTCTGCGCTCTGTGGCTTATTTTCACCTTAACCAGTTCAGTTCTGACAGGACTTAATACTGAGCCCTGAGGGACTCCTTCAAAAGTCTAGTGATAAACATGCTTACATTAATTCTGATGATATGCCTGTTCAGGGCATGATGTACTTGGAGGAGAAACGGCTGGTCCATAGAAACCTGTCTGCTCGTAATGTGTTGGTCAAATCCCCAAACCACATCAAGATAACTGACTTTGGGCATGCTCAGCTTCTGGGTGCCGATGTGAGGGAGTACAGTAAAGATGAAGACAAGGTTAGAACATCTACGTCAAGCCACAGTCACGTTCTTTTTATACTTAATGCACCAGATATGGACATGATCAAAGCTACAATACGCATTAATAATGCAGAACATCTGTCTGTGTTTTCTTCTTCAACCGTTCATGTGCAGATGCTCATAAAGTGGATGGCGCTGGAGTGTATTCACTACCGAAAGTTTACACACCAGAGTGATGTTTGGAGTTATGGTAAGGGAACTACTCATTAGTAGTAGTTTACCAGTTAATGCAAAATATCTTAGCACTGTTTACAGAGGAATAGAGTAGATATGTATATTCATTGCCCAATATGCAAATTATCTATCCAGTTACGCATCCAAGGTTGAACGATTTTTCTTGAGTAGAGATCACCGTTCAAGTCATTCAGTCTGATCCAAGGATTTGTGAATGAGCCATAATATTTGTTTGATCAGGAGTGACTGTCTGGGAGCTGATGACATTTGGAGGAAAGCCATATGATGGCATTCCCAGCCGTGAGATCCCGGACGTTCTGGAGAAAGGAGAACGTCTGATTCAACCGCCTATATGCACCATAGATGTCTACATGGTCATGGTCAAATGTAAGTCTCAAAGCTTCAGTTTTCTACCTGTGTTTCTTAACAGACAGGTTGTAAAACAAGATGTTTGTTTTTTACAGTGCTATTGTATCAAAATGCATTATACCTAATTACAATTATATGACATGCTGTATTGATTCTAATCACTGGACCATTAATAACCATATTGCAGTACTTTTTGATTTAATGTCGTCACATTACGATAAGATAATCCTTTAATAGTCCCACGTTGGGGAAATTTTCTTTGTTACAGCAGCATCCATGGAAGGGGAATAAGATATAAGATATAGGGGAATAGCGGTATATAAGAGAAAAGACACAGTGAAAATAAAAAATATACAAAATATAGAAAAATATAGAAAATAGAAAAAATAAAGTATAGCATGTAGGCACCTTTAAACAATATATACAAAGAAGAAAAAAATTATGACAGGGATTTCTCGATCTTGAGGACCCTACTTCTTGCCAACAACTAGAGGGCCATCAGCCAACATTTGTTATGTAAGTTAATGAAAGAGGACCATTGAGGTGGCAGCTGAGAGAGGAGCACTGAAGTGGTCTTCATCGAAGAGTTTAGCTGAAAAGCCATACCTCTGACATGGAAACAAGGCCAAGAAACTCAACTATGCATGAAAACATAGGAACACAATACATTATATTTTACAGTAAGAAAATTTGCTAGGACTGGAAATCAAACTGTAGATGTTGGACCTTTTCGCTGGATACAATGAAATTACCATTGTGCTATACGTCCGGTAGTATGTGTCCGTGAAATATTTCAATACTTGAAGCACGCCTTGAATATGTTTATTAAACTTACAATACAGATAAATTTGCTGTGCCTAGTCATGTGTTTGCTTTTGTCTAGTCCTTGACTTCAATATTGTAGATGCTTTCTGTAAATGTGGGGGTAGGTTTTCCAAATGCACTGAGAGTCATTACCAAGACAAAGGGAACTAATCACTTCACAGTCAGGGACTGGGCTACGGAGCAGCCAAGCTGCCTTACGAAAATGTTTGTAGCTTTGGCCATGCTAGTGTTAAATGATTCTATCAGCATGATAGTTGCCAAAACAAAATTGAGGATTTATGGACAAAAAGAAAAGGCAGAATTCAATGGCGTCCCATTGATTCGTTTTCTGCCAAAAGGGTGGCCTCATTTTGTTACTCATTAACGATCCTTCGTCCCTGCTGAAGGTTGGATGATTGACGCAGACAGTCGGCCCAGGTTTAAAGAGCTTGCCACAGAGTTCTGCAGGATGGCAAGAGACCCTCAGAGGTACCTAGTCATCCAGGTGAGCAACATCTTTTTCTCCATTTTCTCCTCAGGCACTTTACATTTCTGGAGAGTATTGGGAGACTTATTTCTTTCAGGTGGATGACTGCATGAAGCTACCCAGTCCCAATCACAGTAAATTCTTTCATAGTCTTTTGGATGAGGACGAACTTGGAGATGTGATGGACGCTGAGGAGTACTTGGTTCCTCAAAACCTCAATGCTCCTGTTTCTTCCCATTCACCCAGCCCTCATGAGGACTCCAATCAGGTGAGACTTGTAGTACATATTGCTACTCTATCTCATCATAGCTTGGCATGGGATTAAGACTTTTTCTTTTATGGCTGGTTTCTATTGCATATTGAATACAGGGCATGCAGGGACTGAGCGACGCAGCAACAGGAACACATAGCTGTGAGGCAGTCATGTCGTCTGGTGAGCTGTTCTTTCCAGTGAGGCCTGTGAAGGAGGGGCAGCTCTGTCACGGAAAGCTGAAGAAGCAGCTCAGCACTACATTTGTGGAGGACAGCAGTTGTCGCCGCTACAATACAGATCCTGCTGCATTCCTGAAAGAACGAACACAGAAGAGAAGTGCTGCTGAGGATCATTGTGTGGCTGCCAGAAATGACAACAGTTCCTCAGGTAAATGCTTCTCTTTCTGCTGTAGTCCAGTGTGTTAAATTATGTAGGTCAATAAATTGCAGGCTTCATGCTCATTCTTGGAAGGACCTTTGAGATCTCCTATTACAAATACTGTATTTTATTTTAACTCCAGACCCTATTGAGGAGAACCCATTCATCACACACCAGAAAATCAGAGAGGTTCATGCACTGGACAACCCAGGTTACCATGGCAACCCTGATGGACAACTCAAGATTGAGGATGAGAAAATGAGCACTCCTCTAGACCACTGTACAGACGAGATGATCCAGGAGACACTGAAGAAAAGTGGGGTTTCTCTACCTCTGCTGTCCAGAACAACAAGCAGGACTGCAAACAGCCACATAAACCCCAGTACTCAGACAGAGAGACCCCATGTTCATTTTACACTTCCACCAGTTCAGACTCCTCAGAGTGGACCAAAGAGTCAAAATGGCCACTCAAGTCATGGTCTATGTACTGATCCTCCCAGTAAGTATGTCCTTCCTTCAGTAACAGGACAAATATGTCACATCAACCAACAAATCCAACCTGCTTCTCCTGGTCCTGCTTGCGTCTCACACCAGCATGATGGTGTCAAAAGTAGCACCAATGCTCTACCAGGCCATGTGGTCCAGCAAACCAACACAACACAAACAGGTCACAAGAAAGCCTTTCACACACACAATCCAGAGAAGCGGCATCACAGCCTTCCAGCCAGCGTTCCACTGTATCCTCCAGAGCCCTCCCTGGTCTGCAGGAACAATTTCATCTACAAGCAGAATGGCCGTGAAAAGCCAGAGAAACTGCCAGAACCCAGCATGAAGCCAGGAACATTTCTGCCTCCTCCACCATACAGGCACAGGAACACTGTAGTGTAACATCTACCAGGACGTCAAAGATATTCCATTCTTCCTCACTGACTTCACAGAAGGAAATAGCAGATTCCTCAGCTTCGTCCTATAATATACTCTATATTGTATATGTATGTAATGACAATACAGAAAGAACAAACAGTACCTTTACCCTGTGTCTGGGTAACATTAAAACCTTGTAAATTCTGGAAAATATCAAAGCCTTTTATAGTATATTTTTTAGAAAACCGAAGGCACCAGATTGTTTACACATCACTCTTATTTAATAAAAAGTAATAAGAGCCAGGAAATATATATTTTTGTGCTAAGAACGTGTGTGCTGTTCGGAGACGCTGGTTAACCAGCCGAGAGGCTGGTTAATCCTCCCTGACTGACTCGTGGACGTTATTTAATAAAAACGCAGAGAGCCGAGACATTTCCAAGGACTGTGAATACAGAGCACGTCTCGCCGTTGGCTTTTTAAGAAGGATAATAATTGAATGCTTTCCCTTTCAGTGTTGTACATCTATGTTTAACATGCAGTATTATTCCTAGTTGTGGACTGGCACGGTGTCTTTTATGATGTATATTTTTGGATTATGATCATTACACAATAAAATGATGGTTTCAATGACATTCGGAATGACATATATAATTGCTTTTGAGCTGCTGATAGAAATTAGCATACATTTTTACTCATAAATGTACAAGCTTTTCCAGCAATTTAGACTGATTCAAGGAAAAATACCTAGCCAGCATGGCTGTTAGAAGAAAATAATCCACAATGCTGTTTGGATGATGAGGCGGAGTAACTGCTCCTGATCTGAGGTAACCGTTTTTCTGTTTCTTCCTGATTCTCTACTTTGGAGCACAATGTTCTTGTACACTTCATCAGAAATGTCTCTTCTTGAGCTGATCTTGATCCTGCTGTGTTCTCCTAGGGTTCTCCACACCTTCTCCTGGCATGTTTTGGGACACCATAATGGAGGATGTTACTTTCAAGGAAGGATGCATAAAAAAAAAATAGAGGTGGGATGTAAAAACTGTTCACGTGAGATTAGTATAATAGCAGGTGACATATTTAAAGTAGATTAACTCCATTTGACAGTGTGGAGATAAAGACTACATTGGGCTAAGTAGAAAATAGGATGGAAAATGAATTTCCTGCTGTTTCAGGTCCATCTCAGATGACTTCCAGACCAGGGAACAAAATTAACATATGGCTTCCTCTTTGCATATTACAGTTTCAGCTTGCAGTTCTTGATGCAGCGGCAGTCTGTGTTAAGTGACAGAGATTTTCCAAAGTGCACCCAAGCCTATGTGGCTATGTCGGCTATGTAAGAAACCCCAGTAATAAAATTGTTTGATTATTTGAACCAACCACAATCAGAAGTCAGGTCAATAATATAGTAAGCATGCTGTTTATACCTCTAAGCACCATTATTGATGCTTATCTTTATCATTATCAGAAAAAACCAGAGTGTAAGCTTTCTAGTCTTTCTTTAAACGATCCAGATAATAAGCATCATGGTGTTCAAGATTATAGCAATCACTGTGTCTATTGATTGTCTGTCCAAGACCTGAGAGTAATCTGGTTTTAATACACTTGCACTGAAAGTCTGTTCTCCGTTTAAGCGCACTGGCTTAGTAAAGAAAAGTGGAAAATCATTGATTTGGCTTAAAAAATGATCCTGTAAGAAAACCCTTTCTTAGTCTAATAAGTGTGGATAATTGCTTCCTTCATTTGTTGTGTATGAGTATGAAGCTCGTATCTATCTGTCCCATAGTGTCATTCAGCATATAGTACGTGTACAAGCCTTTCCTGAACCTTTGAACCATCCACATTCTCGTCTAACACTACACAGTAATCACTAAAGTGACACCAGTGCCCTCCAAAAACTGCTGATCTGTCCCAAGCGTCCATGTGGAACAGCAGCACCAGGAGCACTGAGATGATGGATTAAATCCATTTGGAAGAAAAACACACCCATTTGTCTGGGACACTGGGACAATATACAGTATGTAAGTAATAAGTAAAGGATGAAACGCGTTGTGTTGTGCTGTGATAAGAAAGTAACCAAGAAAAAACAGAGCATGGGGTTGAGGTGTGATGAAACAGAGTCGTTTAAATTAATTGCTTATTTTGCACTAACAGCACATGCTGAAGTGTTTTATTCATTTTATATCGCAGGGATAGCTATTTTTAATGTCTATGAAACATAGACGTTAAACTCCTCTGTACCAAAGACATTCTGGTTTCATAAAACTCAAAGCTTTGACTGCTGACACTGGAGAGTCCTTCCATAAATGGTCATCAAACATCACCTTGCATGTTTATTACACAATTTGAAATGATAATGCATCAGAACAAGCTGCTGTTAGAAAACATAAATCAAAACCTTCTGGCCAATCAGAATGCAGAATTCCACAGCACTGGGATGGAAAAAGGACCTGAATCATTGGAAACATTCTTCTCAAATGTAATGATTTGTACCTATTAGAGCACATGGTGCATGACACCATGTAAATAGCTGTCTGGTAAATAACTCATGTCATTAGTGTCAATGTTTTTTTTTTCTCCTCTTTGTTCAGGACGTTAGTGTTGCAAATGGAAACGAGATGTCAGTGGTGCCCATTCACGTTGACTTCTCTCTGTCTCATTTAGATCTGTGTTCACTGGCCTGCATAATGAACACAGTAATAAGACATTGATTTCCTCAGGGCCTAATTGACTTGAAAAATGTAGTTTCACGATCCTAACAATAAAAATGTGATATTTGGGTGCTCATCAAACCGTTACTTTATTTATTTACCTTCCTTGATGATGATGATCACGATGATCATGATGATGATGGTGATGATAATGGTGTCAGCATGATAGCCTAGCGAACACATATATGGTAAACAGGCTGGCGCATCTACAGCATAACAAACATTCATGTTCACACACTTTCTCTACCTCCATTTGGAAGGCCACAGAATCGCAAGGAAGAAGGTAATAAGGTGCTTCACACCTTGCCAGCCAGTTTTTACTTTACAACACAGGAACATGAAGCAATAAAGAGCTGCGCACACAAAAAAATGTATTTGACCTTTAGAGAACTGTACCATTTTTTAGCTTATCTATTCAATTTTAATAGGTATTTGGTTCAGAAGAATAAGAATAAGAACCTACATTGCTCAAGGTTCCAATTGTTCAAGCCTAATGTTATTTGCTATTAACGTGGCCTTTTTTTTCTACTTCAGCACATTGTTCCTGCTGTGAGGCAAGACGTATGTACTCAATTTTCATGTGGTCTGAAAAACTCCAAACTGAGTGTTATGAAAAGGTTGTTTTAATGTTGTAATGATATGAGTTCATTTTAAGGCCTTGGGCTATTACGGTATAACGTTTCACAAGTAGTTTTATAGTTTGCCTTTTTGTTGTTCAGTGTGTGCACAGAGCTTGGTTAAATAGGTAAGTAATGGTTATTCGCTCGGATTTGTTTGCAGAACCTGTCACATAAGTGGACTAAATAACTTGTGTGGGTGTTGATATGGCATCTGAAGTTTTCTTTATCAGTCAGAGGCTGAAGCTGTAACTTCAAATAGACAAACTGCTGTGGTTTAAGAGGAAATAAACACTTTCAGATGTGCTGTTCTTGGAAAACAATCACTTGAGAGTGGCTACAAGAACTATGCTTCGTCATTCATAAATTTCCTATCACTGCATGCCCCTCCCCTTGTTTTCCTACAAACACTCGTCCATTCATAACTTGGCCAGTTCACATATTAGTAATCATTAGTTAACAACAATGACCAGTATAATAGTGTATTTGAAAATTTGGTTAGGCATATCTCTGGTTCTGATGCCAAACTGACTAGCAGCTAGTCTTCATGATCCGCCCCACTATTCTGAATGATAACGGAGTTTTGTTTTGGATTAGACTCATTACTTGAGTGTATGTTTGCTTAGAAAGCCACCTGATATTTCATGATATGGAACATTTTGACAGTTTTCAATGCCATGCTTTCAGGCTCTGCTTTAAACAGATCCAGCTGACTTCTCACAAATTAAAGGAGACCCACCAGTGTGAGGTGCTGTCATGTGGTAAAATATGGGATAAGTGTATGACTAAGACCAGGGGAATGAGTTGCTGCTGTGTGCTGATGGGACCACAGTGAGTCTCTTTGTCTTTTTAAACTGCTGCTTCGGTGTCCATGACCTGTAATAAATGAGAAGCTCTTCAGAAATGTCAGCTGTGGGAGTAGGAGAATACAGCGAGGCAGAGAGATAGAGAATGAGCTGCACTAGTGAGATACTGTGAGCATATATGAAGCTAAAGATGGATACAGAGACCTGAGCTACATTGCATATTGTCCCACACCATGTCAGAGTCTCTGTGGTGTGTGTAAAGGATGCAAAGCCCTTACCTTGTAGGAATACTGCCCATTTTCTCCCATTTAAAGGGACATAAAATATCCTGCACACAGGAGCGGGTAATGAGGCATGTCCTTAGCTAACCATAGAAGGAATTCTTTTGGACCATCACGTCCAGGGCTTTATGTTTTAGTGGCTGGCTGAAGCAGAGAACTAGTAATACATCACCCAGTCTGCTTGAATATAACACACATCTTGGACAAACACACAAATTGCATACAGACAGTGTGCACTCTGAATATATTTGACACTATGACATGACATAATGTCACTTTTAAAAATGAAATGTAATGCAGGGCTTTTTTTCAATAAAGGTTATACGTTTAAATAGACACATGACACAATAATGACAATTTTTATAGCTAAAGCTAATTAAACAGCTTTTGTAATGATCTTAACACATTATGACAGGCATGTGACAACAAGAATGCCTTTTTCTTTGTGTAGAAAGAAATATGCATGTCCATTTACATCAATGTTAACACTATATGACAGATATGCCTGTGATAGCAGGGGCATGGGGGAGTGGTGGCTATGAGAGGACAAGAGCAGAGAGAGGCAGCAGGAGGCCGGTAATGAGAGATACAGACGAACATAGGGCCATGTATATAGAGCCTTGCTAAAGTATGTACGCCACTTTAACTTTTCCACATTTTTTCACATTAGACCCACAAATGTAAATGTATTTTATTGGGATTTTATGTGATAGACCAACACAAAGTAGCACATAAATGTGAAGTGAAAAGAAAATGCTAAAACGATAAAATGTAAATAAAATTCTTATTAAATAAAAATCTGGAAAGTGTGCCTTGCATTTGTGTTCAGCCCCCTGATTTCTGATACCCCTAAATTAAATCCAGTGTGACCAATTGCCATTAGAAGTCACCTAATTAGAACATAGAGTCCACCTGTGTGTAATTTAATCTCAGTATAACTACAGCTGTTCTGTGAAGGCCTCAGAGGTTTGTTAGAGAACTTCAGTGTACAAACAGCATCATGAAAACCAAGGAACACAGCAGACAAGACAGGGATAAAGTTGTGGTGAAGTGTAAAGCAGGGTTAGGTTATAAAAAAATATCCCAAGCTATGAATGGAGCTCACGGAGCACTGTTCAGTCTATCATCTGAAAATGGAAGGAGTATGGCATAACTGCAAACCTGTGCCCTTGGTCGCTCTGGAGGAGCTGCAGAGCTCCACAGCTCAGGTGGGAGAATCTGTCCAGAGGACTCCACAAATCTGGCCTTTATGGAAGAGCAGCAAGGAGAAAGTCATTCCAATTTGTAGTTTTCCACAAGCCATGTAGGGGACACAGCAACCATGTGGAAGAAGGTACTCTGGTCAGATGAGATCAAAGCTGAACTTTCTGGCCTAAATTCAAAATGCTATCTGTGGCATAACGCTAACACTGCACATCACCCTGAACACACCATCCACACACACACACACACACACACACACGTGGTGGTGGAAGCATCATGCTGTGGGGATGCATTTCTTCAGCAAGGACAGGGAAGCTGGTCAGAGTTGATGGGAAGAGGGATGGAGCTAAATGCAGGGCAATCCTGGAGGAAAACCTGTTAGAGGCTACAAAAGACTTGAGACTGGGGCGGAGCTTCACCTTCCAACAGGGCAACAACCCAAAACATACAGCCAGAGCTACAATGGAATGGTTTGGATCAAAGAATATTCATGTGTTAGAATGGCCCAGTCAAAGTCCAGACCTAAATCCCATTGAGAATCTGAAAATTGCTATTCACAGACACTCTCCATCCAATCCAAAAATTTCAGCCTGTAGATATGCAAAGCTAGTAGAGACATACCGCAAAAGACTTGCAGCTATAATTGCATAGAAACATGGTCCTACAAAGTATGGACTCATGGAGGCTGCATACAGCACACTTTTCATATTTTTATTTATTAAAAATGTTGTATCATCTTTTCACTTCACAATTACTTGCTACTTTGTGTTGGTCTATCACATAAAATCCCAATAAAATACATTTAGGTTTGTTTATGTAATGTGAATCCAAAGATTTGGAAAAGTTCAACGGGTATGAATGCATTTGCAAGGCACTGTATGTGCATGTGTTAAAAGTGCTGAAAAGCTGAAGTGATTTTACAATGATTTGTAAACCCTGTTTCCTGAGTTCTTGCATTACCTTCACTGGGGTTCTACAATGGTACTGAAAAGGTGCCCTCCACTATGTCAAACTCCTCAGGCACTGAACTTGTCCAGTAGCTCATGAACTCGCACCATGTGCAGCACCAGCCACTGCTAAACCTGCACCATGACAAGCAGCAGTGCCTTGACCCCAGTGCTTGTCAAGATGACCTCCACTGTTGAGCTGGATGTCTTTGTAGTGCTCTTCAATAAGGCAGCATGTACATCATGTTTGTCAGAAGTAGAATGGGTGCTGCAACTCCTCCCACTGCTATCCCAGACCCTGATTTCTCTTTCTCCCACTCCCTTTCTTGCTCTTCCACCCCCCCTTCTGTTCCTGCATCTTCCATGGTTCGAGCTTCCCAGACTTGATCCCTGCCCCCTTACTCTGCCTGGCCCCACTAATTTCTCTGTCTGTCTCTCCACGGGGGAACATTCTGTGCCAACCAGAGCTGAGGTGAAGCCTGGGCAGTTGCCTCATCATGGTGGGGAAGCCGGGCATTTCCAGGATCCATGATGCTGCTCAGAGATGGGGATGCTGATCTGTATCACATGTGAGTATACAGGCAGTACACATCAGACCTTGTTGGAATCAACATGAAATCAGACCTACAGTTACCAAAGCCTGATTGAAAGTGAGGCTTTGGGATATGCATATTTTACGAGGGTGAGATATGTGCACAGAGATATTCATGAGTGTCGATAGGTGATACCAGTTATTATTAAATTTTAAAGACAAAAGCATAGAATGAAGGCAATGGCTAGCCCTTGCCATACCCATCTGCAAAATCTAGGGACAGATTAGCCAGGGTTTAAAGCATTCATTTGAGGAATGCTTGTGGATGGGTCCTGCAGTAGTAAGGTATGAGTGGGGCAGAGCTTTGCAGTGCTTCTTTATTTGTTACTGCACTGTCCAGTGTCACCCAAATGAGGATGGGTTCCCTCTTGAGTCTGGTTCCTCTCAAGGTTT
>JAOTRJ010000029.1:879061-889331 GCA_028564905.1 Leptodoras praelongus | reverse complement strand
CATGCACGTTAGGTTGATTGGCGTCTCTAAAGTGGCCCTAGTGTGTGAGTGTGTGTGTGTGTGTGTGTGTGTGCCCTTTGATTGTTCCTGCCTTGCGCCCTAAGCTGCCGGCTAGGCACCGTCTAATCTAACAGGCGTGTAACTAGCTAGCTAGACTCTCAGAACGGAGGGAAGACGTTACCCAGAGCCGTTTACCGACTCGTACTGGTGGTGACGCCAAGACTCGATGGGGTAAAACCGAGGGTTCCGTCTACATGTACACCGTTTGACTGTTGGACCTACATTACACAGTAGTATGGCTATGACTATTTTTGTTGTACTTGCATCAGCGTACAGTTTGTGCGCCGAGGTCGCGGTGACTCCGGACTCTGGGAGTGCGGTCACGTTTTGGAGGTCGGAGGTGCAGAGGTCAGCGCGCACATGGCCCACAGGAAGGAGGCTCCAGGGTGTGGGGATATTTACTGGTGTCTGCGTCCTTGAGCTTTCATCCTAATAATCCACACACACACACACACACACACACACACCAGGATACGTCCTGCACATCCTGCGATACCGTGATATTTCGTTTTTCTGAAGATCTCATCATTGTGTCGGGCAGACAAATCCAAATGCATATTGCGTAATCACAGCCACGGCTGCAGCGTAGCTCCTCACACAGAGCCACACTGTCTTTAACACTCGCCCACATTGTGTATGGAGAGTGTGTGAGGAGCGTGAAGAGTGTGTCGGCCCTCAGGAGATCGGTGTGTGTGATCTCCACTGGAAGCATTGATCCGACCACCAGGGTTGCCTCTTTCTTTTTTTCGTGCACAAGAACAAACATCGGTCCGGTCTGAGGTCTGAGGGAGACCAAAGCTTGATGCTGTTCATCAGCAGTTCCTTTCATGTGTGTGTGTGTGTGTGTGTGTGTGTGATGTAGTTTCTCTACAAGCTGCCTCAGGGCTTCGTCTTTGCTTTTAATTCTGTTCATTCAGGATCTCAGAGGGACAGTTTGTCTTCTACGGAGTTAATTATGTTGCAAAACTCAGGAACTTGTAGGACCTGATGTGAGAACTTTAGAGTAAAATCTGCTCCTGTATTTTCAGTGAGAACAAATTTTAGTTTATAAGTTCTCACATGGAAAATACCAATACAGATTTCTTCCTGCAGGTTCTGTTTTGTGAAATAGTTTTGCAGTAATATTACCTCCGTAATCTTCTTTCTCCTTTCAGACGTTCTGACGCTTTGGAGGAGAGCGCTCCCGCCCACCTCTTGTATGCATGAGCTCACAGGTGCCCGTGATTGGACAGTGTCGCGCTGATTGACATGGGGGGGACGACGTATGCTGCCCCACCCACCCTGAGAGCACGGCCAATCTCGCTCTCTGGGCTCCCGGCTACGGGCGGCTATAGGACGTTCTGACTCTGAGTTATCCAATAGTCAATGTAATCAGTGTATCAGATATTCGTATCTTTATCATGTCTGTTTCTCTTTAACTGCATTAATACAAAATATCAGAACTCGCCTGCAAAATGTTCTTCACTGGCTTGGTCTGTTCTTGCTTAAGCTCCGCCCATTCGGCGCATTGTTTTATTACGTATAACTCAGAGTTAACTCCAAACTCCAACTGCGCCGGCCAATCAGCACCCGGTTCAGAGAGTGATGTCAACGTCGGTCATAGTTTTTCCAAAGTTGTAGCTTGATTGCGGACTCGCACTCTCCATCATCTCCCCAGTTCTGAGATACGCAGGATACTTATAATAATAATAATAATAGAATTTTATTTATAAGCGCCTTTCAAGACACACAAGGACACTTTACAAGGAGATAGCAGCAAGAGTATGTAAAATAAGTAAAAAAGGATTAAAATAAAGAACCAATAACTTTAGAAATAAACATTAAAAGAAGAAAAAGCAAGTGATAAAAGAACAAATATACATATACTGTATATACACACACATGTACATACTTGCATATGCGCATAAACACATACACATGCAAAACCTACAAGACCTACTTTTCTAAACGGGTTCTGCTCTGAACTTTACCTGAAACGTTCCTTATAGAGCTCACCAAATTTGAACCCTTATGGGGGCGGGACCTAATGGTCCACCAATAGATTCCTTCAGCACAACTGATGCAATTTAAAGAATCATGCTGAAGACACATGTGTCATAAGGTTCTTTCTGAAGAAAGGTCAGTTTCCTGAGCTGTGCCACGTTTCTGCCCTCCTTCTGCCACCTGGAACATCTTATTTCTGTCCAGTCATCTCTCTCCATTTTGGATACATTCCGAGCGATTAAAACCTTCATCAGAACGAAATGGCAAGTAGAGTGGGAACAAGACCTCAACAACAAACTTCATGAAATTCAACCTTTATTAAATAAAAGGACTTTACAAACACCTCCCTAGAAGAAATCAGACAATCTGCATGAGGAGCCGTACAGGTCGTTCAAATCTAACCCATAGATTAATATTAACATGCGATGAAGAACCAACTTGCCAAGCATGCAACGTCTCACTAACAATAAAACACATCCTCACCGATTGCCCGGCTTTCAACCATATCGGACCATCATATTTTCAAGAAAACTCACCAGAGATGCACATTAAACTGAAACACCAACTGTAATGTTTCTTTAGGACTGTTGTCCAACCTCCTCCTGCCTGGGCATAATACTACCAAGCGTATGCCACAAATAGCCAAATACTTCAATAACTAACTAACTCTCCATTTTGTTTGCACTTTTCTGCTATTTGAGACCAAAACTTGTTCACGTAAGGGGGGTCAGTGTCTTGCGTCTTGTGACCCGATGGCAAAAATGCAAAGATGAACGATAGAAATGTAAGAGGGTGCGATTTAAACCCTCACACAGTTCCCACACCCGCACCTTCTTTCTGAACGAGGCTCTTAAAAGGTTATTTTTACCTTTTGAAATGGCACGCTCTCCTGATCTCACTTTGCCTTTCATGTTCAAACGGAGCATCCCCCCTACCCCGTTTACCCTTTCTTCACTCTCTCCTCTCATCTCTCTTCATACATTTATCCATCATCTTTTCCCCACTGTGTCCTTTTACACGGCTCTCGTTTAATGAGCTGATATACGGTTTATTTTCACGCCTTCTTTTTTCAAAATAATAACAATGACTCTGTTGCTGTGTGTTAGAAAGGAGAGCCGTCTGGTCCGATCTTGTTCGAGGATGGTCGAGAGCAACTGATGTACGAGATTCCCGTAAATGACTCGGGATCTGCCGGACTCGGCCTCAGTCTGAAGGGCAACAAGTCCAGAGAGACGGGCGAGGACCTGGGCATCTTCATCAAGTCCATCATCCATGGAGGGGCTGCTTTCAAGGCAAGTCGTCATCTACTTTTCCTCTATCCTCTAGCACATGTGGCCACATCAGCCAATCACATAGCAACAACACAAGGTCCTTTTCCTGTCTTCAACCCTTCAGTGTTGGTGCACTGTGTAACCTCAGATTCCTGTTCTTGGCTGAAAGGAGTGGAACCCGATGTTCCTGAAGTTCTTCTGTTGTTCAAGCCCGTCTACCTCAGTGTTCAGTGTTAGGCATCCTGCATTCCTGCTCACCACGCTTATAAAGAGTCATTAGTTGAACCTTTTTGTTGGCTTGAACCAGTCTGGCAATTCTCCGTTTACGTCCAGGTGCTCGCTGGATATTTTTAAGAGACGGAGTGTGACATGGAGTGTATATAGACAGGAATAACTTTCCAACAAGGAATAGATGTAAAGCCATGAAACTTTTTGGGAATACCAGGAATTTAACCAAAGTTACAGTGAAAAGAACCGATTGTTACCAGGTTGCGTGCCATGGTAAAGAAATCCACTACAGCCACTTAAGTTGATTACCATGGAACAAAAAAAAACAACACACACCCCCACCCTCAGCCTCATTAATCCTAATTAAAGTTTCAAAAGCCGCACTGATTAGCTGGAATTGCCAAGGGATGTTTAGCAAAATGACACCTTCTCTAGAGACAGCTCCTAGGAGGAAAGCTCTCACCGACATGCTGCGTCTGTCTCAGCATGCGTTCATCTTTCCATTTTCTCTCCATTAAAGGCTTCTTCAGGCAGGTCAGTACCAGCGGTCCCTGGTTAACGACCCTGCCTAAAGGTTACTCACCAGCAGAAAGCGCTCAGACAATGAGAGATCTTTAGCAGCTCTGGTGGCTCTTAGCTGCTAATCTCTTTTGTGCTCGGCTCCTCCTCCATGTCTGAGATCTATTTCAAGAAGTGCAGCTGTGGCTCCTAATCCAATTCACACCAGTCCTGTCCTTTCACCCAGGAGTGTGCAGTTTGTTGAATCGGAGTTGAATGTATGAATGCATTAATCTTTTAAGCGTGTGGGCTAATCTGAATATCAATGCACCTGCGATGACATTCAGTAGGTTGCCATATTGAATAGATTGGAATGCTTTTCACTCTTTTCTGGTGCTGTGGTATTCTGGTATGCTGGCAAGGTATCACATATCATTGTATTTCCAGTAATTCCAGTTCTTCCTCCAACTAGGATGGACGTCTACAAGTGAATGACCAACTCGTGGCTGTCAATGGTGAACCCCTTCTCGGACGATCCAACAACGATGCCATGGAGACCCTGAGACGTTCTATGTCCATGGAAGGGAACCTGCGAGGAACTATCCAGTTAATTATCCTCCGAGCTATGGAGCAATCCCCTGCCCAGGTACGCCCAGTCCCATTTGCCGACCCCCATCTCCAGGTCCCATTGTACCCAGGTTACCCTGTTCAACATCACAGGTCCTCAGATTCTGAGACCCGGCGACTTTTACATCTCTACCACTGCTCTACCACTGGCCACCACAGGCTCTCAGGTGGGCTCTGAGTGCCCTGAGGTTGACGAGAGAATCCAAACTTAGTTTTATGTAAAAACCCAGAATTCACATCTCTGTAAATCAGGTCCCCATGATGGTCCCTACGTACCTGTGCCCATAATACAGGTTCAAATAAGTTTAGAAGGTTGCTGTAAAGAGAGTCCCACACAGTCTCCTCACAGTGCAGGGTTCCTACAATGCAGGACATAAGGCCCTCAGACTGCAGGCTGATACTCTCTCCTTATATCAGGTCCCTATAATACTGTATTTCTTCAAAGTTGAAGGTCCTCACAATGCAGGTACATGTTTTGGTCTCCGTATATCAGGTCCCTATAATACTGTATTTCTTCAAAGTGGAAGGTCCTCACAATGGAGGTACGACATGTTTAGGTCTCCATGTATCAGGTCCCTATAATACTGTATTTCTTCAAAGTGGAAGGTCCTCACAATGTAGGTACATGTTTTGGTCTCCGTATATCAGGTCCCTATAATACTGTATTTCTTCAAAGTGGAAGGTCCTCACAATGTAGGTATGACATGTTTTGGTCCCCGTATATCAGGTCCCTATAATACTGTATTTCTTCAAAGTGGAAGGTCCTCACAATGGAGGTACGACATGTTTAGGTCTCCATGTATCAGGTCCCTATAATACTGTATTTCCTCAAAGTGGAAGGTCCTCACAATGCAGGTATGACATGTTTTGGTCTCCGTATATCAGGTCCCTATAATACTGTATTTCCTCAAAGTGGAAGGTCCTCCCACTGCAGGCTGAAACAAGTTCACGATGCCACTGGTCCTAACAATGCAGGTCCAATCAAGGACAGGAGCTTTCTGTATGTTTGGTCCCCACAACATGGTCAAGTTCAGAAGGTCTAGGGTACCAGGTCCCCACAATGCAGGTCCAAACAAGGTCACAGGCTATCTGTACATCTTTTCCTGACACTGTGTTTCCAAAGAGTATGGTCCCCATAGTGCAGGTCCAAACACTTCTGGTCTGTATATCAGGTCCCCACAATGCAGGTTGAAACTCATTCGGTCTTCATTGCAATGCGAGATGTTAGGTGTATGTGAGATGTAGCCAGGGCTGACCATGGACAAATGGTAAATGAATTGAGATGATGATTTTTTCCACGTGAATGTTGTACACTTATTTCTCTGCACAATACGTTTTCTGTGTTTCTTATTTTTCCCTACTTTGCCTAAACTTTCTGTATTAAATTATGCTTTCAATGTCTCATATTCTAAAACCCTTCTGTACTTTGTTTTCCTCCATTTCCTGAACACTTTTCTGTACTGTTTCCTCCGTGTACCCGTTTCTGCTGGTTCAATAAACAGTCTACAATCTCCGCATGCTCAGTCCTTACTTTTCCTTCTTTCCTCCTGTATATTCTGTACATTTGGGCTTTCTTACCGCTGCTCTTCTGTGTGTTCCTGACAAATCTCTAAAACATACACGTTTAAATAAGAGGTTATGATTTCCATATTGGGTATAGCGTATACCAGCGACAGGTGGTCCAATTCATTTTAAGCTTGTTTGCGTTTACGTCTCATACGCCGCTTGTCCCACTCGCCAAGTCCCACCTGACAGGCAAAGCTGCAACTGTTCATCAGTTCCAGTTCAGTTCGTCTTACGCTGTTGGGCACAAAGTTCCCAGTTGCCAAGTTGGATGGATGTGTCTAAACTCCCTGTACATAATCTGGATTTCTGACATTAGTCTCAAACCAGATGTCTGTATTTCAGACAGCGCGCGGTGTTTGTTGAGCCGGTAAGTTTAGACACGTCTCAGCATTCACATGAGGACCAGGATTCAGGAATCCATTCTCTTATATGGTGGAGTGATATTCAGTCCCGGCGGTTGTTGTTTTTTTGTTCGAGGATGTTTTCTGTTCGAGACTCATGGGAAGATACTTTTTTTTTTTTTCCTTCATTCTGAACAAACATCTCGTGCTCTGCAGACTTTAAGCCAATGTCAAGTCAGCTGTTTTATTTTTTATGTGTCCAACGAATACAAATGGTTATTGACTCCACCTTGAGTTCAGGAATCTGACTTTGTCAAGGAAGAGATGAGCACCATGGGAGGGCATTAGCCTATCACCCGCCCCATCTACCCTGAGATGGATGGTGATTGGTGCTGCCTGGAATGTCTCCATGATAAAAGGTGATGTCGGCTGTGGTGCATTCACTGTTAATCGCATGCAGCCAGACTGATCAATATGCCATTAATCATGGTGAGAAAGTAGCGTGATAAGGGAACGAGTGGGAGTCGAGACACGCTAGACGGGTTTCGTGAAGTGAAGTTTCTCCTTGAAATTTCATTCACGCCATTTGTTTTCAGATTTGTTTACCAAAAAAAAGGAAGCACCGCATTCTAATGACAGACCCTACCACACAATGAGCAGGATAAATAAGCAGTGTCTGGCATACCACCAGCTTCCTTTATTGTCCTGTTTCATTTCAACCCCCTTCCCATTTATTGAGTTGGCTACATCACAAACCTAACCATTTTCTCAATGGCTCTCAAACGGTTAATCAGATTACACCACGGGTTCTTTGGATAAAAGGCGGCCTCTGAGATTTAATGAAAGCACGCCTGGGGCTGGCCTGAGGGAACCTAACCTCGTGTCACCCCTACTCCTGCCCACAAGGCCCGGGAAGGCAGAACAGGCCCGGTGTCACTTGGGGTCTTCTTTTGTTGCTCCTTTGTCCTGTGCTACAATAGTCTGATTAAGACACAAAGCGTTTGAAGGCATCAGGGGGGCGTGTCTGTGTGCTGGTAGCACTCTGCAGGAGAATGGTTGATGGAGGGATGGGGTTATAATGGGTGTGTATAATATTTACATAGGATTAATGCGCGTAGTAGCCGAGCAGATACCCTGCTTCTGATCGCCGTCTGCCTCCTGTCAACTCTGTGTGTGAGCAACGGAGCGTAAGAGAATGAACGAATGAACGACGCATTCCCTCCCTTCCATCAGCACGACACTCAGAGCGAATGCCTGACACCGGACAGGAAAGAGCAACCGCTACATGCATCCAGATCTCCGCAGAAAGCGGTTCTGTTTCCCCCCCTGTCTGTCATGCACCAGAGAAGGAGAGGGAGATATGACACTTTACAGCCCCATCATCACTGCTAATGATATCCCTCCACCTGAGAATCATCCCTCCTTGCTGTCTCGCTCGTCCTTTATCTCTGCCTGTGCGTTCCACGCGACTTTGATATGGTGATGTCTGTTCGGCTGACTCTGTACGCGAGAGGGCTAATAAAGCGCCTCTGTAGTAGCAGTAGCAATAGTCGTAGAGTGATGCTGTGTAAAGACACCGGAGCTCTTTCCTGCTGGGTGTCCTGCTCCTGACAGCTGCACACCCTTATAAAGAGACATCGGTGCTGCAATTATTTGCGGTGCGCAAATAAGAGGTTGCTAGTAAATGCTAGGTTTAAGAGCAGTATTGTTGTGCATGGCCATGAAAAAGGGCCGAACGGAACTGCTCAGGTGTTTACCGGTGTCTCTGGACGCTTCTTTATTGCTAAACGCAAAAGCCTTCAGGTGCTTCACAAAGGGAAGGTCCCGGAGTTCCTTTGTTAGACAAGCGCTCCGATGCGTTTGTGTTCCTGATTTAATAAACGGAGGCGCTGAGTTCAGGTCATGAACGGATTCTGGCTGACGGCACACGAAACGGCAGACGCGCCAACATCTCGGCGCGAGAATCCAGCAGAGAAACGTTCTCCTGAACGAAGCAGCTGGCTGAGCCGTACGCTATCTGGGCTGGAGAGTTAGCTGAGACGACTGCATTATAACTGCTCATTATACATAAATAAACAGATGTGACACATTAAAATCTGTGATGCTCGGATAAATTGAGTGTTAATAAGATATCAGGGTTTACGCTTGCCATTTTAAAGAATCGCAGTGGAAGAGATTTCCAGGTTCTCAGCCACCGTTTCACTCCACTTCTGGCGGCTGGGGCGGTAATTTTAGCAGCAGGACTCGCCGTCCCTGTGTTTCCTACATGTGAAACCTCGAACCTTTCCTGTTTGGGAAGCCCAGAGTCTCGCTGACAGAAGCAAGGGACTGCTCCTTTTCTCTCTCTCTCAATTCAGTAGCTTCATCTGCACTGCATCCACATACTACAAGTTCAACCTGAGGCTTTCCTCCTTCCATTCTTTCTTCACTCCAAATGTAAAAGTGACGGTGATAAAAGGTGAGGCTTATTCTGGATCAGGATTAAGGACGGATAGATCGGATAGAAAGTGGATAAAAAGAATACAGGGTGATGAATACGTTCTTGGCTGAAGGCATGGAAAAAGATGGATTTGTAGATAAATGGATGAATGGATGGACGGAGTGAGGGATGGAAAAGATGACGAATGGATGGATGTGTGCTGGGAAGGGAGATGACGTGAACGAGTGGACGGGGTAAAATGGATGAAGGGTCGAATGATTTTGGATGGATAGACGGTAATGATGGATGGATGGATGAAAAAATATACACGTAAATCGTGGAGGGATACATGAGTGGGTGAATAGAAAGATAAATTGAATGGATGAAGGAAAACGGATTGGGTGGGTGGATGAATATTGGATGGATAGATGGATGGATTATGGAAATAGAAGATAATGGATGACATTAATGGGTGGAGGAGGGAGTCAAAAATATGGATGAACAGATGAATTTTGGAAGTGGATGAATAGATGAAGAGATGAATGAATGGAAAATATGGATGAATGAAAGGAAATGCAAACAAAAGCAGATGGGTGTAAGGGGAAGAAATGATGGCTGGGTGAGTGGAATGAAAGCACAAGATGATGGATGGATGGCAGAATGTAAAAGATGGATGGAAGGATGGATGTCCACATATCTTTGTTACCTGGATAAAAGAGATGGACAGACGGATGAATATACAGTATACATTTTGGAAGTAGATGATCATGGATGGAATGAATGGATGGATGGAATGAAAGGATGGATGAATGGATGGATGAGTAAATTACTTGAGTGAATGAATGGATGGAATGAATTGATGGATGAATGGATGGATGAGTAAATGACTTGAGTGAATGAATGGATGGATGGATGGATGGATGAGTAAATGACTTGAGTGAATGAATGGATGGATGGATGGAATGAATGAATGGATGGATGGAATGAATGAATGGATGGAATGAATGGATGTATGAGTAAATGACTTGAGTGGATGGATGAATGGATGGATGGATGGATGAATAAATAACAGAGTGAATGGATGGAATGAATGGATGGATGAATGGATGGAATAATGGATTAATGTATGGATGGTGAATTGATGGGATGAATGGATGGATGAGTAAATGACAGAGTGAATGGATGGATTAATGGATGGAATGAAAGGATGTATGGGTAAATGACTGTTGACAATTAATGGATGGATGAATGAATGGAATGAATGGATGGATGGATGG
>JAOTRJ010000029.1:782175-792213 GCA_028564905.1 Leptodoras praelongus | reverse complement strand
TATATGACAAATGCATTTTTATATTATTATTATTATTATTATTATTATTGGTCTTTTGCTGGTCTTCTAATCTCCAACAAAAGCAACAGCTCTACTCAAAGAGCCGTCCTTCAACCCTCCTCAAGTTGAGAACTATCTTCCAGGCTTGGTACCTCCGTTCATATCTAAGACTATCAAAAGGCTGGTTTTCGAAGAAGTCTCAGAGTTCCTCTCATGGAATAACCTGCAGGATCCAAATCATTCAGGCTTTAAGAGCAGACACTCCACTGAAATTGTCTGGGACCGAAGCCCTAAGGGCAGCTAGAGCTACGACTCAGTCCTTGGTTCTTAGCTTTGATTGTATCTCATATGGCATTTTGGGCAAAGTATGAATTCTACCTTCCTGTGTGATCTGTCATTGTATCATGACATCCCATCACATCTCCACAGGGGTCCTTGGTGCTGGGGCAAGGCTTGGTGCTGGGACCACTTTGCTTTGCAATACACACTGCCTCCTTGGGTCTCATTATTAACTTGCGTCAGTGCTAAGCAGACGATACTCAACTATACCTGCCATTCCTGCCAGATGACCTCATGGATCTCGGGTTGTCTATCAGACATAACCACATGGATGAAGGAAGGCCACCTTCTCTAAGACTCTTGGTCATTCTGGCCAATCCGTCTATCCATCACATAAACATCACCTCTTCATCCTTCACCCCAGCCAAGGTTACGAGAAACCTTGGTATCAAGATTGATGACCAGCTATCTTTCACTGCAGCCATCTCCTGGTCATGCTGATTTGCTATAGAACATTAGAACAATCTGTCCGTACTTTACTCAGTGTGCCACTCAACCATGGTTATCTCTTGCCTTGACTACTGCAACGCCCTTTAATGGGTCACAGTGAAACCCTTACCGATGGACATTTTGATGGAGATTTTGAACCACCTACAGTAAAGTCACTCTGTTGCATCGTTAGGCGAGAACGTATTCCCAACAAACATTCAGCATCGGAACACGGTGCCGTTGGAACTGCAACCCTGGAGCTACGGTCAGCGGCTCAGTTCCTTGTTAGTTTGTCAGTACTACTTAAAGTACATATATTTCGTCCATCTTGTACATGCAGTTTGGTGTTTAGGCGTCGTATTTATGATAAAGGCAACTCATGAGTCTAGTATAGCTTTTATGAGCTAACTGGTTCGGGAATCACACCCTAGACCGCTCCCTTTTGTGGTTCCTCAGCGGTGGAACAAACTACCATTTGCTAATCTGAGAGCACCTCCTGTCCTAACATCATAACACGCCGTGTACTGTACCGTGCACTTCAGTTCCTGATCTCCTGCACATTGTCCTACTGATGCACTTATTATTATTATTATTATTATTATTACAATATTATAATAGTGCGCGTGCCATGCACCGTTACACCGTCGGTAGGCGCTCGTGTGACATTTTTTTACTCTCCAAACCAGAACGAGCCTGTTATTTAGGACGCATTTTGATATTTTATATTTTTAAGTTATGCACATGTTGTCATAGGAACAAATACTAAGTGTTTAGTACTAAGCGTCAGTGGAATTCTACACACACACACACACACACACACACACACACACACACGCTTAAACATTTTCTTTTGGAATCAAACTCGAAATCTCGATTGTCGATTATATTTTTTAAATTTCGTTGCATTCGGTTCAAAGTTCACTGCAAAGCTTCCGGTTAAAGGCTTATATGACGTAATTTTGCTTTATTTCATTTAAATTTTTTTTATTTGAATTTATTTATTTATTTGTTTGTTTATTAATTTTTTGTTTATTTATTTGTTTGTTTATTTATTTATTTATATTATTATATATATTAGGTATATAGTGAAGTAGGCTGCTTTAGCAGTACGCACTGCAAAAAAAATAAATAAAGAAAATTAATAAAAACTAGCCAATAAAAATACACGGCGTTAAAAAAAGGCTAATAATAAAATTAAACTAAAAAAAAATATTTTTAGGGACCGTAATACCAATAAAAAATAAATAAATATTTTGTTGTGTTTTTTTCTTAATAAGAAAACGTACAAAATGTATAAATCTTCACTCCTACGCTTGCACCGACAACAGGCTTCATAAATGATCACGTGATCATTTCTAATTGACTTCTTTATTTCTCATCAGTTTGTTCTCATCATTATATTTTCAGACAGCTGTATGTTATTACCTGTATAATATATATATATATATATATATATATATATATATATATATAAACCAGATCATGAGAATAAACAGGCAATTTATTTCTGAGTGAATAAACGTATTATTTACATTAACTCCTTTCTGATTTCGGATCTGTCATGCACGTGGCACTGAGAACACGGATGTTTTTTTAAAGCAATAACATTTTGTGTGTGAGGGGGAAATAAACACCACTGTTGTATTTGCGCTAGCATGAAAACACAATCTGCAGAACATTGTACATAGTGCTAATCCTACCCAGAATGCACACAAAGCTGCGCGTGATGCCCGTAATCCTGCACGCTCCACGCACTAACGGTGTTGGTGTTCTAAAGCAACCCAGACTGTGACGTAATAAAACAAATTGCATGTTTTTTTTTCTTTCTGCAGAAAACATTCTGGTCGCTCTACGGGGCATTTGGACACCAATTGCATTCAGTAGCTTAATAGCACGCGCGCGAAGATGATGATGAAGAGGAGGATGATGATGAAGAGGATGATGATGATGATGATGATGATGATGATGATGATGATGATGAAGAGGAGGATGATGATGATGGTGGCTTTTATTTACCATCATCAATTAACATTCATCCCTATTTACTGTCATCACGTGCGGGAGAACGAATTAGAAGAGTTGTCAATAACACCTCCACACACACACACACACACACACACACCCTCCCTTTTGTGGTGTGTTGGAGTAAACGGCGTCTTCACCGGTGTCTTTTTATTGAGCTCGCGCCGCGTGATAAAGCGACCTGCCACCGCCGTTATACTCGCCTTTTTCACGCGAACAGCGCGGAGCTGATCAGGCCGAATGGGCGCTAATTAAAACCTATAAATTATCTTGCGTGTGCATGTGTGTGTGTGTGTGTGCGCGTGCGTGTGCGCGCGGCCTCCGCCTCTCAAAGATGTCGCGTGCGCGCGAGATAAGTACGGAGCTCCCGTGCACTAATTTACCCCCGCCGGGTGTGTGTGTGTGTGTGTGGGTGCATCCTCTATAGCTCTTAAATAGCGCGCTGATGGAGTACTAATGAGGAAAGAATGAAGTGATGGAGCTTCCCCACAATAAAGATTTCACCCGGCGGTGTTTAGAGCAGAAGAAACGCGCGCGCTCGCGATATTTCTTTACAATGAAGCCCTAATTATGTTCCTGCACGCGGCTTTAATGCGTTTTTTTTTAACGTGGTTTTAATGCGTGGCTCTCTGAGTAACAGTTCGTGTAAAGGAAAAAAAAATAATCATCAAGCGAGGAAATGCAGCAAGCAAGTGGAGTATCTCATCATCATCATCATCATCATCATCATCATAATAATAAAGAATTATAAATATACACACACACACACACACACACATATATATATATATATATAACAATATTCTCTCTTAAATTATTTCTTAATATTTATTTATTTAATTATCACTACTACTAATAATAATATTGTTATATATATTGTGATAGATTATGATAATTAATATACATAAATAATATCTATAAATAAATGTGAGAATTCTTAATAATGCCTCTTAACAGTCCTATTTATTTGTATTTATCATTTACTACTACAACTAATTATTATTATTATTAAAAATATTATTATTAATATTTTATTATAATTATTAATAAAAAAATAATATCGTTGCTGTTATTATTATTATTATTATTATTATTATTCATTATAATAATAATATTGTTGTCGTTATTAGTAGTATTATTAGTAGTATTATTAGTAGTATTATTCTGATTGTGGTGGTGGTGGTGATGGTGATTGAGCCGGTGCGTCAGTAAGTGGTCCGCGCGCTCTCCGTCACCGTGCCACCGGGAGCGCGCGCCGGTTGAACGCGACATTAACGGCGCCTCCACTACTTTGTTGTTTAAAAACGCCGTGCCACCCCATTGGCTGCTCTTTCCTGTCACAGCGAAGACGCTTTCATCCTATTGGTGCATTGCACGTGTGTCTCGCTCACGTGCTTCCGGTTGAAGAGGAAAAGAGGGGGGGGGGCGTGTGGGGGTTAAAAAAAACTGATTTTTAGAAAGAGTTTAGGAAGCGCGAGCTGTCATACGCGGGGGCGCGAGGCACGGGCCGCGGAGCATCACAGAACCGCCATGCGTGTGTGAGACAGTGTGTGTGAGTGTGTGTGTGTGTGTGTGTGTTTTGAGCCGCGTTGATTAAAAAAAAAAACAGAAACATCTATAGAAATAAATGAAAGTGAAAAGGTGCGCGAGGCGTTCCGGTGCTGCACGGTCTTCAAGGTGTGTGTAGAGACTGAAGAGATCATCTGCAGGGGGTTTGTTTACTCCAGGATAAATATTTCTGTGGCAACAAGTGGAGATTTTTTTTGTTTGGTGTTGAAAGAAAAATAAATAAATGGAGGAGCGGAAGGATCCGTCCGAGCGCGAGAGCGCGTCCCCTCCGGTTCTAGCGCGCGAGGCGGCGCCGCAGGTCCACCGCACCACGAACTTCTTCATCGACAACATCTTGCGGCCCGACTTCGGCTGCAAGCGCGAGCTGCTCTCGAGCAGGGAAAACGTCAGCCCGCTGGTCGTGAGGCCGTCATCGCGCGCGGACTCCACCGCCGACCACCGCACTTCTTCTTCATCTTCATCATCTTCTTCATCTTCTTCATCTTCTACTTCCTCGTCTCCGTCGTCTTCGTCGTCTTCCTCGTCGTCGTCCAAGGTGCTGCTCGAGGCAAGCACGAAGTGCGGAGACGGCTCGAGTCTCACGGCGGTGAACGGCGCGAGCGACGGCGAGGGCAGCGGCGGAGGAGGTGGTGGAGGAGGTGGAGGAGGAGGTGGTGGAGGCGCCGCAGCAGCAACAACAACAACAAGCACAGCGGTGGCCAAAGACTCCACGCAACCTCTGCTGTGGCCCGCGTGGGTCTACTGCACGCGCTACTCAGACAGACCCTCATCCGGTGAGGCTTCTTCATCCTACTGTTGGATTTCTGATGCACGGGAAACTTCGGTAACACACCGGGAGCGCGCACGAGGAAAACAAAACAAAAATATGGATAACAAAAAAAAAAAAAAAAGAAAGAAAAAGAAAAGTGCTATCAATCCCAGCACTAATATAATAATAATAATAATAATAATAATAATAATAATAATACTAATAATGCTTTGCTACTATCATCCTATTTATATTATATTATAGTCTTTGTACCTGAGATTTATTATATTATTATTATTAATACTACTACTACTACTAATAATAATAATAATAATGCTTTGCTACCATCATCCTATTTATATTACATCATATTATATTATATTATATTATATTATATTATATTATATTATAGTCTATTATAGTACCTGAGATTTATAATAATAATAATAATAACAATAACTCACATATAGTAATAATAATATTACTCTAAATTCAGTAAATTCTTACATTTATTAAATCTACATCTACATTCGGATGTTTCTCTGTAGATATAATAATAATACGCACTTAATATTAATCCTTTTATTCTTTTGCTAATAACAGTAAGATACACTAGGAAAATAAAAGCTAATCCTCCTTTATATGATATGATAATGTAATATATTGTAATACTGTACTGTAATGGTAACCCGGAAGCTGTGTGCAGTGTGACAGTTCAGGAAAACGGCTCCGGTTAGTAAAACTGTTCTGTTTTGATTTGTTTTGTTTTGTTTTAAAGTTAAAGTGTTGCAAAAAAACAAAAACAACAAAAAACTAAAAATCCTGTTTACTGATTAAATCAGCGACCGTGCCGTTAGAGTCTCCTAGAGGCTCGGTGTGTGTGCATCGTGCAAGACAGAAGGACAGAAGGACAGAAAGACAGAGTTTACTAAACGGAAAAGCCGAGTTTATTTCCCGACATTATGGATGGAATGCGACGTGACGTCAAATGACAAGCTGTCAGAAAGTTTGGCTTTGATCAGTCAGTCACGTGGTCATCCCAGAAAGACTAGAAGTGGAAGCAGCCACAGGATTTAGGCAGAACTTTAATATTCTTAATATATATTACATATACTATATATTATATATTATATATATTAACGTATAACGTATACACACCATGTGCAATGTACTAGGCGTGTGTGTGTGTGTGTGTGTGTGTGTGTTTGTGAACATACTTACACACACACACACACACACACGTTAAATTACTAAACGACTAACATTCCTAATCAGTTCTGAGCAGAAAATAATAACAATCATCATCATAATCATTTTTATTATTAAAACAATCATAATAAAATAAATCTAATAATAAATTCTATTGTCGGTTTGAACAGGAAGTGGTTTTTTAGGGGGAAAAACGAAATGACTTATAGTTCTGCAATGCAGTCTAAAAGCGTGTGTGTGTGTGTGTGTGTGTGTGTGTGTGTGTGTGTGCGGAACCGAGAGTCACGGATTGAGGCCTAACATGTAGCATGCATCCAAGATAAAGAAAGACAGAAAGACAAAAGGAAAGAGATTCTACAGCGTGAAAGAGAAATACTGACTGATTATTCACTGATCGGAAGGACTTCCTCCTCCTCTTATTATTATTATTATTATTATTAATAATAATAATATTATTATAGTGTGTATAAAGTCTAATGGACAACATTAAAGTCAGATTTCACTAAAAAAAAACTGCTAGTTCTGTGCATGTTCACACTCCTCCACTATCCTCCAGTCTTTAGAAACTGAACTCTTTTTGAGTATTAAAATGATTTTTTTATTTTTATTTTTTAGAAAACAATAATTTCCGTTTTAAAACATTTTTTCGGTTTAACCCGATTTCCAATCCAACACTGAGCACTGAACGCTTTGTGGAACTTATTCGCATTTCCACATTGTCCAGTAGTAGTACTGTTATAGTAGTAACAATAATAATAATAATAATAATAATAATAATATTAATAATAATAATAATAATAATAATAGTGTAATCATACAGCGTTGATGCCCTGGATTACAGTTGCTTCCTCACTTCAGGGTTCAGTAGGTTAGTGTGTTAGTGAATCATTTCCGTTAACCAAATAAAAAAAGAAGAGGCGGATAAATAGGCTAAATAAAGTAAGAAACACACACACACACACACACACACACACATCTATATATATCAATATATAAATATAAATATATATATATATAAATGGTCATCTGTGAAGTGGAAAATGAGCTTAGTGGTGATTTATGAAATATAAAATCCTCTGGCTTAAAGTCTGATCCTGTACACAGCTGCAGCTTTCTGAGCAAAAATGATTCGACATTATTTCCGGGTTAACGCTGTAATACACACACTTTGTTGTAAAGGTCCTAAGATGTGCATGGCTCTGTAGCCGTTGTATCAAGTGAGCATCAGTGTTTTCCCAGGTGCGTTAGTACAGCTTCAGTAAATGACCTCAGTAGTGGAAGGAGTGGAAAGTAAAAACAATGCAATTAATAAAAGCAAACCCGCCTTACCCTTAACCCCAACACCCCACCCACCCAAAGGTACCAAACTGCACTTTTTCTCGTGGCTGGACTCATTTCAGTTCATTGTTGCACTCTGGGACGGATATTATACCTTGAAAAACAACATCCGGGACACTGACGCACCTTTAGCGCTTTTGTATTTATTATATATAAAGAATTAAACCTGATTATTCCAAAAGATGTTAAGATGTTAAATCGTGTTTTTTTTTTTAACTATTTACAAAACAACATGCATACAGACAGACAGACAGACAGATAGATAGATAGATAGATAGATAGATAGATAGACTGACTCGTGGGCATCTTTTGTTATCCGTATTTTACCTCGGAAAAGAACTGTAAGGCACCTCCAGGACCTGATAAGGCGGATAGCCCGAGGGCTGGTTTCCTCTGCAGAGCGTGCTGCAGCCTGGTGTGTTCCGGTTCCGCACGTGCCAAAAAGCAACACAAAATTCACGCAATAAAAAAAATATATATGTGTAGTGCGCGTGCACGTAACGCGTTTTTAGCGTATTTAGCGTTTTTCCTTGCTGCTAGGGGTTTGCGTATTTCACCTTGTCGAGAAATAAATAAATAAATAAATAAATAAAGCGAATAGTCGAGGTCATATATGAAATCAGACTTGATGCACGAGGAGCGAGGAATAAAGCACGAGCGGTGCATTAGCGCATTGCATGCACTTGAAAATAATTTCCGTCCTTTGCGCACCTCGGGGCTGTGCATGCGTGCACCATGTTGGTCTGGGATGTCGGATGTATTTCATAAATTCATTTATGATGCTCATATTTCTAAATGCATGCATTTATTTACAGATGTCAATAATAAATAAATAAATAAATAAATAAATAAATAAATAAGCACGACGCCAGGGATATGGCTGCTACTATACGATATTTACGCCTTTGCTTTTCTTTTCCACCGTTGTTCTTGGAGCAGGCCCGAGGACCCGGAAGCTGAAGAAGAAGAAGAGCGAGAAGGAGGACAAGCGACCGCGCACCGCGTTCACGGCCGAGCAGCTGCAGCGGCTCAAGGCGGAGTTCCAGGCGAGTCGCTACATCACGGAGCAGCGGCGGCAGTCGCTCGCGCAGGAGCTCAACCTCAACGAGTCGCAGATCAAAATCTGGTTCCAGAACAAGAGAGCCAAGATCAAGAAGGCGAGCGGCTACAAGAACGGACTGGCTCTGCAGCTGATGGCGCAGGGACTCTACAACCACTCCACCACCACCATTCAGGAGGACAAGGAGGACAGCGAGTAGCACCGCGCGGGAGCGAGCTGGGGATGAGGATTAACCCTGTTTCACTCACAACAACAACAACAACAACAACAATAAACCCAGTCATCACTTTCTTCTTCTTCTTCTTCTTCTTCTCATCTTCCGTGAATTTTATGACAAAAAAACAACAAAAAACGATTGGCGCAATGATCAGGGGTTCAAGCACCAGATATGCTGGAAACCTATTATTATTATTATTATTATTATTATTATTATTATTATTATTATTATTATTATTATTTGGAGAAGAAGTTCATTATCACTGATCCCCTCTTCCTCATCTCCTCATCTCCTCCTCCCATCACTCAGTGATCTAACAGACCCGCAGAGCAGAGGACGCTGTTTTCTGTTTCGTTTTCACGGACGCTGACCCACAGCGAAGAACAGGACACGAAATTCCTTATTTAATTCTGTACAAATATATGAACTCTACGAAGATTTCTATAAATATAAATATAAATATATATCATAGCCAAAATTGTAAGTTGTATATATTTAAAATTCAGGTAAGGCTGAGACGTGTGTTTTTCCTTACTTGCTGGAAGTTTTTTTTCCCTCTTTTTTTTAAAAAAGGTCGTTTCCCTTCCTGTGTCATACCTTTTAGAACTTTTTTTGTGATTGCACTGTCCTACATATATATTATATTTTTTTTTTAAAAAAAAAGAAAACCTCGCACAAATTCTACACAATGACGTAAACTGAACCGATGCTTCAAACCAAAGATTTTCACCTGTTTAGGCATTATGTTGTCTGAAATAATAAAAAAAAGAAAGAACAAAAAATAGAATGAAAGTGTGACTAGATTTGGTGAACGAGTGCATGCTGGACTTCCTGCAAGAAATTTCCTTCGCTTTGTTTTTGTTTTTGTTTATTTTCTTTAAGATAAAATGAAAGACTTTAATATTAACTGAAAGGAAATCTATCTATCTATCTATCTCTCTATCTATCTCTCTAATTGAAAAAGGGCTGAATTTCTAAAACACATAGACCTACCTGACCCGCCTGACCTTTGACCCTCACATCTTTATATCTATCGACCAATCATATACGGCGATGACAACAGACACTTAGCAATCATTGGTGTCATTTCATGTATCAGAGGTTTAT
>JAOTRJ010000029.1:704814-717327 GCA_028564905.1 Leptodoras praelongus | reverse complement strand
CACCCCCCGCACACACAAACACTCATAGACACACACACTCACACATACACACACACACACACACACACACACACAGACACACACACACAGTCACCCCCCCGCACACACAAACACTCATAGACACACACACACACACACACAGAAAGAGAAAGACTTAATAATTGTCTTTTATTTTTTCTTCCATTCTTTGAGCTGATTTTTAATGATTTAAATTATTTGTATTTATTGATCTGAAAATCTCATAGTAAAGAATGATTATTATTATTATTATTATTATTATTATTATTATTATTATTATTGTTGTTGTTGTTGTTAGTATAAGCAGTCTATTAAATAAATAACACATTTAAGTATTTATGATATAAATAATAAAAAAATTGTATTAAATTCTAAAATCATTAGTAAAATTCTACATATTTTTTTACAGTTGATAAAATAGTTTTAAATTCTAAAGGACACTTTTTCAGGGTTTAACGGTTGACCTCTGTGACCTCTGTGAAGAAGAAGAAACCCAATACAGACCTTTATAAGTGTGTTCTAACAGCATTTATACGTTTAACAGTACATGAGCGTTATTTATTATATAATCAATAAAATACGTTGTTTTGTTTGTTTGTGGAAGATCTGGAACGTTCCACGCGTTAAATCATCCGAAGGTCCTGACGGTCGGGGGAGATGGAAATCTTAGTTTGGGGAGTTTTCAGTGAATTTGATGCAGTCAGTCTGAAAGTAGAAACAGTAAGACGATCGGTACGGCGCTCAGATCGCGGTCAGCGCAGACGCGAGGAAACGCATCCCTCATCACCCGAGGGTTTTCATTTGTCGCAAATTTTCATTTTTTTAATAATTGCGCGTTTGTTTTGTACCTAAATCCAGTTTGGCTCACCCTCTCCAGGCTTGAATTCTTCTTTTTTTGTTTGTTAGCGATCTGAACGCTTTTATTAAATGCATATCATTAAATCGTTTATTACCGATCGCCGAGGGCGAATAAACAATTCCCCGCCGCATGAATGTTTCATGCGCGTAATATCTTCCATGTAAAATAATTGCTGGTTTATTACTTTGCGGGGACAAATTAATTCTGTTTACATTGTGTGTGTAAATAAATTAAATAAGTGGACTGTGTGTGTGTGTGTGTGTGTGTGTGTTCCTCTCCAAGGGGTTTTATCTCTAAGCCAGTGATCAGAGAGTTTATCTGTCTAATTACATCGCAGGTCTAGCCTTAAGAGGGCCAGGCTCAGGAGAGAAAGAAAATGAGTGTGTGTGTGTGTGTGTGTGTGTGTGTGTGTATGTATATGTGTGTGTGTTCCCACACCCACCCCAAGCCATCCTTTTTACCTTTGTATCAGGACCCCTGTGTAAGGGAAATTGGGGTCCCGATTCAAACACACACGACGAGATAAAATTCACACAGAAAGGAAAAAAAAACGGATTTGAATTATCAGTTCATTTCCAAACGCGCTCCAGTCTCCGTCTGCCTGTCAGCCCTTTATTAGATGTTTTTTCTTTATTAGATGTTTTTCTTTAGCCCTCAGATTAACAGTAATTCCACTTCCAGTGAGCAAATCGGACATTTTTAATAAAACAGAAACGTATAATCTGTTCTCCGGACGTTTTTTTTGAGCAAAACTGTAAAATTTCACCTGAAACAAATTCAATAAAAAAATACACACAAATGATCTAAGTTATATAAAAAGAGAGCTTTAAAACCAAGTCAGACTGGGTATCAATTCTGTAACTCGTACAGGAACTTCTACAGCTGTCAGATTTTTAACACAAATCATTACCGAAATGGTGAATTTACATTTTGGTAAAAAACAAAAAACATAAAAAACGCTTATTTACGTACCGTTAATGGAAGGAGTCGTCATAGTAACGGTAGACCAGTTAAACGCTGTAGGTTTACAGAGGAGTTTATGCTTCTTTTTTTTTGCACTTTCACGGTAACACGACAAACGCATTTCGGCGAAATTTCCGTAAAAATGAAAGATATTTATAACTGAATAAAATGACAGTGTGATGTGGCGTTCTTAAAGAAATGTTTAAAAAGGGAAATCATTGGAAAGTTGTTGTGGTTTAAGAAGGAATTAAAATAGTTTATGATTTCCTGCACACACAGCGCTCTTATACTGACAAATGTTGAAAATGTAATTTTTGTATAAAACGCTTGTAAGACACTTATAGAACGCAGGTAGACACACGATCACTTCAGACCAGTTCATTTATTTCCTATTACAGCGAATACTATGAATACTGCTTGTATCTTACGTGCTATGTTACTCTTGTTACCTGTTTTATCGATCCATGGAATGTGTACAGTTACGTCTTGTGCTTTAGGTCATGACCTGACATTGTGGCCAAACGTTCTCCTTCAGGATTTTCTAATAGACAGCAGAATTCATCATTTTATCAGTTATGAAAGTACAAGTCAAGTAGTCCAGGTCCTGCAGAAGCAAAGCAGCCTCAGAACGTCACACTACCACCACCATGTTTCACTGTAGGTCTGATAAAATGTAATGTTCACTATGCACCAGATAGAACAGGAGCTGTGTCTTGCAAAAATATTTGACTCATCAGCCCACAGAATATTATCCTAAATGTCTAGTTGGTCATCTAGATGTTCTTTGTCCAATCTCAGATAAGCCTTTTGGTCAGCAGTGTTTTCACCTTGCGGTGCTCCCATGGACGCTATTTTTGCCCCGTGTCTTTCAGGTTGTGGAATATATTGACTGTAACTGAGCCAGGTGAGGCCTGCAGGTCTTGGTGTCCGGATACTCCTGGGAAGGGTCAGCAGGTTCTAGGTTTTCTCCACTTGTGGAGTCCTGGAGTCTTAGCGATGGCTGTGTAAGACTTTCCAGACTTGGTGTAGCATCAGTATTCGAATCTCTTTGGAACGTGGAATCATGCGCTGCTTTTTGAGAGCAAACAGCTTCCACTGAAGTGACGCTTAGATTCAACAGATCTGGCAGTAATCATGGCTGGGTGTTGAACCCAATAGTCGGTTTGGTTAATTTGGTGAATTGGTTGATTTATTAGCTAAAGGGGGTAATTACTTTTTCACACAGGGCCATGAGATCATCATTTACAAACAGCAGTTTGTATTTACTTGGTTGTCTTTGTGTAATTTTAAAAGTAGTTTAAAGATCTGAAACACGATCAGAACCAAACACGCGAAATCGGAAAAAAATTTGTGGAGGGGGCAAATACTTTTTCACGGCGCTGCACAAACACGTGGAGGCTTCGCTGCGTTGTTTATTATAAATTAAATGAATCCATTACTTTCACTGTTAGCCAGTCCAAGCGCTGGGTTTCATTCAGGAGCCGCTGCAGGAGCTGCTATACGATCCCGGGAGCAGGTTAAGGGTTAAACAGCTCTACTCGTGGATGTCTCGTATCCGTGGGTGGTATTAGACAGATAACCCTCCATGACACACACACACACACACACACACACACATTACATTAACCCCAATGTAAAGCCACCCACGCCGGCACAAGACATTCCCCGGTTAGACACAACAGCGCTCCCAGAGCAGTTTCTGATCAGGAACCCTCGTCTGGATAAACCCAATCTCTTAATTGCTCTTTATTCATATTTCGCTCATGAAGGAGGTCGAATCTGTAACGCGCCATGTAGGAGAACCTCCTGTAAAAAGAATGAAAAAGCTAGTCAGGGAACGGCGCTCTGGCGGGAGCTTAGCGGCGTCATGGACGTTCCACAGCGCAACTATAAACAGATAAAAACTGTTTGTTCTTTAATCAATTAAACAAATGTTCATCCTTTACAAGTGTAACCAAAAATTCTATATTGTTCCTTAATGAACATAAATACACTCAAGGATGTGTCGTTATAGGAAAATAATCAACTTCAGGGTGGAAACTGTGACTTTTCTTCAGCACAGCACTAATGTCTGGAATAAATTAAAAATCGGAGAACCCTTGATTTAGAGAACAAGAACGTCTCTCAGGGTTGCCAAGCAACTCGGAAGAAGATTTCAGGTGGAAAACGTTTTTTTTTTTTAAAGAATCCATTGATTTAGTGCAAACAATCAGAATTAAATTAAATCAAAATAATTTACACAAACGCAGGAAAAGCTGAAAGACGTTTCGCTACTACAAAGACTACAAATTAGAAATGCGTCCGCACCACTGTGTTTTATACACAGGGCAAAAACCTTTCTGATTAACAAACACCTGAATTTTTGGGCTAGTTTCAGTTTCAAAAAAAAAAAAAATAATAATAATAATAATAATGATAATAATAATAATAATAAAAAAAAAAAAATAAATAAATAAATAAATAAATAAATAAATAAATAATAAAACCTGTCAGTGTTTTTTTTTGGTGTAGTTTATAAAAGCATCCCAGACCTTGTTCAGCACTGGATCGAATTATTTTCTGCAAATAAAGGCGAAGTGTAAGTGCTGCCCCTTTCTGAAGGCTTTTTGTAATATGTGATTAAATTGCAGAAAAAAAATTTGACTAAACGAAGACAAGCGTGCGTGCGTCTTCCGTTTGCAGCAATCGATTTTTTTTTGCAATGGAAATTTTGTTGAGATCTGGCAACCTGGACAAAGTGTTGTTAGCTTTGTGAAGATAATGGCGAGCAAGCTGTCAGAGTGATTGTATGTGAGGTTAGCGCTGGAGTTCCTGCGTCCTCGGCCTGCTTTGTTATCGTTGTTTGGCCTAATAGATTGTTTTCACAAGATGACACACCTCTCTACGGAGCGTACCTGTGTATCGAACCTAACTCTCGGTCTGGTTATAGCGACCTCGGCTTGCAGACCGAAGGCTTTTAATGAGCGTCTAGGAGGTCCAGAGCTGGGGTGGTTCGCATTATCTTCAGTTATTCTCCTAGACTTCGGGGCTTTTTTGATCTGTCTGCTCGGCCGGACCTCCACGACTGCGGCATCATGGAGGTTATGCGGATGTCAGCGCTGCAAATCATGCTCTAACGACAAAGCCATATGCTCCAGACCTGAATCCAGTCATTGTCTTGCAGCCATCCGTTCCCCTTCTCCCGTCTCAGCCGTCCTGGGCGGCGCGGTGCGGTGCGGTGTGGTGTGGTGTGGTGTAGATGTGCTGCATGCTTGATCAACTTCACTCACAGCTGTTTGGCTTCGCCGTCCTCACCCTAAAAATATACAGAACTAGGATCAGATTCAAGGAATTCAGGGAATCTTTTAGAAGCTGCACTGTTTTATTCCGTTTTTTTTTTTTTTTAAAGACTAGCCTTAAATGAGGAATTGTTCTTTTTTTTTTAAATAGAAGAGGTTTTTATTCACACTTTCAGACATAAATATATAAAAAAATAAATAAATAAATAAATAAATCATTTAAAAGAAAAAAAAAACTATAAAAAAAATCCTTGCAGCATAATAACATAATATTCTACACATCTCTAAGCATTTATTATTTCTAATATATTTTATATTTATATTTTATTATATATATATATATTTATTTTTATTTTTACACTTTAAGCTTAGAGCCACCATGATTTTTATTTAATTTGTTTAGATTAAAAAAAAATCTTTGATAAATGTAATACTATACTATAAATATAATATTATTCTATGAATATTATAATATAAAAAAATATATATGTAATATAATATTTATATGTTATAATAATATAATTGCAATATAATATTTACAGGAGAAAAAACGGTTTTCCGAATTTCATCTTGGTTTAAACCGTTTTCTAAAACATGTTTTTATTTTACATTCAAATAAAGAACAAAGACCGGAAAAAAAGTCTTGTTTTTTTGTTGTGTCTGGGGTGTGTGTGTGTGTGTGTGTGTGTGTGTTTTTGCGCAGCATCTGTTGGCGTGATAAATCAGTGATTCTGCGGGCCACGGGGCCTCCTGGAGTGGCCATGCTACACTGATCAGCTTCCTCGTGTGTGACCGGGAGCATTGTTCTCCCAAACACACACTCGTACGCCGTTTGGCCGACAGAAATTTTCGGGTTTGAGTCTCAAAATATTATAATCCGTATCTGTATCTGTATCTGTATCTGTATCGCAGATTTCCCTTTAAAATACACGCACGCTGAGCCGTTACAATACTGTGTAATACTTAGCTAATCAACACGTAAGCTAATCCATGCTTACGTCATTATAATTATAATAAGCTCACCTACTGTTAGATACCTGCTACATTATGATGTGTTACTTACCACAGATTTCCCTCCACTGTTAAACGCTAGCTATGCACTTATTATTACTAGCTAATTACCAGGTACTTACCCTGTTATTACCAGTGAATTACCATCATTTAAAATAAACTGCGAAATCAAAACAGTGTACTAAATGAATTTGAATACGTGATAGCTGTAAAGTGTAAAGCGGAAAGTGTGCGTAGTTATGACACAAAACAAAGAAATGTTATATTGTGGCAAAGAACATTCACAAAACTATTCAAGGACGAGGAACCAATCGTAAGACGTATGTAGATACGTGGTGTTTGGTTCTGCAGACTTTAACTTAGTAAGCTAGTACGCGTTTTAGTAAAGCTAATAACTAATATACACAACGTGCAAAACAAACACTTTACAATTTCTTAACCAGGAAGTAAAACACTGTTTTCAATCTGAATGTAAAGAAAATGATATGGATATGGACAGAATCCTAAAAGTGCATTGTAGTAACGTATCAGAAGATTGAAACGATAGATTACGATAGATGGTGATAGATTATTGTGATATGGGCACGCCGGAAACGTTACAGTAATTATTCTTCATCGTTCTTTTATAAATTTTGTATTAAAATAAAGCATCACTGATGATCAGGATGAAGAGACGTTTTAAAAAGCGTTTTAAACCGTCCTGCTGTACAAACCCCATGAAGGGTGAGTGGGAGCCATCGCTAAGTAGAGAACAGAGAGCGGCGGGTTAAAGGACGAGTGTCTTTTCAGCGCTGGTGTGAAATCCTCTGTCGGGTCACGACCCTTTTATTGTGGCGGAAGAAACGCTTTTAATCGTTCAGATCTACATCCTTTCAAATGCAACCTGTTATTTGTTTATATTATTAGAAGTCACTGCTTACTTCTTGTCTATATACGTATATATATATATATATATATATATATAGAGGTCTGCGTTTGTATATGTTGCTAATTCATAGTTTTTCATAAACAATGTCTATGTGATACCTTTATATATTTATATATATATGTTTAATGTTTCACAATCTTATTATTTTTATTTTTATTTATTTGTATTTTATTTATTATTATTTTCTTTTATTTATTTTTTTTATTATATTAATTTTATGTTTTTTTCAATGCATATATATATATATATATATATAAGTCTTGCCGTTCCTATAGAATGAATTCCTACAAAATACCAAGACCGGGATTCTGACAGGTGGTAAAAACTAGCTTTTTAAAAATAAAAAAAAAGTCTCTTGATTAAAATTAAACAGAAATAAAACAAATTAAAATTAAAGAAAAATATTTTCTGGTTTAAAACATTTTTTTTAAATAATAAATATATGCATCAATACATAAATAATAAATGCTTCATATGACCGACATTTCTTAAAATTTTTACACTATTGTGGCAAACTTTAACATTTAAAAAAAAAAATAAATAAATAAATAAATTTTTATTTGATGAGCACTGCAGGGAACATTTTTATATTACAAAGATTTTTATCTCAAAATGTTAAAACGTTAAAATGACCTTATTTTGGTGTCATATCACAGAATTTCTATTCTATCTGTTTTTAACATTTAAACCTTCAATTCGAAGTATTTTAAAGCGTTTCTTTAAGAAAAAGAAAAGTGTTTCTGTTTGTTGCCTGGACCGTGTCGGTCATCTGAAGGAATTTGTGTCGGGGCATTTCTTGTAACCGGGGGCCAAAACCTTAATGTGTAGAAATGCTGCGAATCTGCAAGCTGTAAAAGTATTACAGGATGAGATGCACAGCGTTTTAAAAGGTATTTTAACGCCATTGTGTTTGCAGCTGCTGCATAATAAACTAATAAATAAAATGAATAAAATGAATAATAATAATAAGCAGGATTTAGATTGTGTGCTCCTTCATTTCACACATTTCATTCAGGCTCAGTGACGTCTATAAACTTCGTTTACAGCTGATTTGTGTTAGTGTGTTAGCTCGTTATTTGTGTTAGCTCTTTTCCACACACCGTTCCCAAACAGAGACAACAGGACACGAGGCGACACGCTTCTCCCAAACCTCTTCAAATCTGAATCTATAAAGAAAGCGTTTCCGTGGTTCTGCCCTGACGGAACACACAAACTTTTCTCCAACAGGTCCGCCGCGTTTCTGTCCTCGTTGGCGGCGGCTCTGACAGATTAGTTTGGTATAAACGGGGTTCCTGCGGCGGCAGCAGCCATTTTGTCTCGTTGAATTGAATAATTTGTCCAGGAGCGCTGCATGATTTGATTTAAAGGAATATTTTTGTTGGGGAGGTTTGTTTAGAGTAGGGAAAATAAATCACTGCAGATCTTGAAAATCAGGTGATTCGGCTCCACCTGCTGGAGACGTTAGAGGGAAATGAGAAGCGATGGAACTCTGGAGTGAAATGTGTTACTGAAAGAGACAAGCAAGTGCCATGGGGGGAAATCTTTATTTATGTATGTTTATACTCATACAGCTACATTATTCCATTCTTTCTTACTTTTTTACATTTCACAACATTACAATCTGAACAGTATTTTCTGCTATTTTCTTGATTTATTTATTTTTTTCCAGAATGCTGAAGGACAGAAGGACAGAGCTCTTCCCTTCACACCTCCAGCCCCAGTCAAACCATTTTACAAACTGGGAATGATGGAAGAAATCATTTGCTCATAAGAGCTCTTCAATTCAAAGTACTACTAAATCATTTTCTGTTCAGATTTCAACTTCAACCCCAAAATCAAGAAATATTATTTTCTTTGATTTTTATCTTACTTTATCAAAATGTTGAAGCTGTCATACAAATGTCATGTTTATTTATTTATTTAATTAATTAATTCTTTTATTTATTTTTATTCTTTTTTTTAAAGAATGTAGCTCAGAATTCAACAATTACACCATCAAAGAAATATTATTTTCTTTTAATTTTATCTTACTTTATCAAAATTCTGTCATGTTTATTTATTAAAATTATTTTTTATTCTTTTTTTTTAAGAATGTAGATCAGAATTCAACAATTCCACCATCAAGAAATATTATTTTCTTTTATTTTTATCTTACTTTATCAAAATTCTGTCATATTTATTTATTTATTTAATTAATTAATCATTTAATTATTTTTTTTTTTTTTTTTTAAAGAATGTAGATCAGAATTCCACAATTCCACCATAAAGAAATATAATTTTCTTAGATTTTTATCTTACTTTATCAAAATTCTGTCCTGTTTATTTATTTAATTATTGAATTAATGTTATTCTTTTTTTTAAGAAGGTAGATCAGAATTCCACAATTCCACCGTGAAGAAATATATATTTTTTATTTCCACACTGTCTCAGAGTGTGGAAGCGGTGGTTCAGTGAGAACAGACAGAGCTGGTTTGGTTGTGTTTAAACTCCAGATGTTTGCCCTGCCCGTGTTTCCACACCTCTGCAGATGTTCTGCTGCCTGCTGGCTCTGCTCTTTGCTGAAGTGTTTGTGGATTTGTTTACGTGTTTATTTACGTCTGTTCGCGACGCCGTCGTTTTTCTCCCTATAAATCAGCCGAGAGCTGAAGAACGCCAGAGTTTGAGGAAATGAAAGGAAGACGTAATTAACACCCTATAGGCTACAGATTTGTTGTGTGGTTAAACAGGACACGGGTAATTATGCGTAGAAGAAAAAAAAATAAAACAAGGCCTGCTTTTCTTCCAGCGTGGCGTTGGGGCGGCTTGATAAAGAATTGTAATTAGTGTGCTGAGAGTGTGTCGGCCTCCCAGACGTGGCGTGTTCATTACAGCGCCACAGAGCCAGCCCGGCACATTCATCTCTCTCTCTCTCTCTCTGTCTCTCTCTCTCTCTCTCTCTCTCTCTCTCTGTATCTCTCTCTCTGTCTCTCTCTGTATCTGTATCTCTCTGTCTCTCCATCTAACCATCTCTCTCTCTCCATCTCCATCTCTCCCCATTTCTATCTCTCCATCTCCATCTCTCCATCTCCATCTCTCTCCATCTCCCCATCTCCATCTCTCTCCATCTTCATCTCTCTCCATCTCTCCATCTCCATCTCTCTCTCCATCTCCATCTCTCCATCTTCATCTCTCTCCATCTCCATTTCTCCATTTCTCCATCTCTCCATCACCATCTCTCTCTCTCTCTCTCTCTCTCTCTCCCCACTCCACACTTTATGGGTGTTTACAGTGAGGGAAGAAAACCTGAGAGACCCCAACATGCTGACACACCGCCGGACTCACACTCACCAATACCAGCAAAGTGAAATCATCAACACCGAGATTCTCTCCCAAGGTCATCTCCATCTCCATCTCCATCTCTCCATCTCCATCTCCCCATCTCCATCTCCCCATCTCCATCTCTCCATCTCCATCTCTCCATCTCCATCTGTGTGCTCATCTCTCACAGCATCCACAAATCTCTCCTTCTCCCTCCCTCCATCTCTCTCTCTCTCTCTCCCCCTCTCTATCTCCCTATCCCCCTCTCTCTCCATCTATCTATCTATCTATCTATCTATCTATCTATCTATCCTGTTTTCTACTTTGGTCTGTTTTTTAACCCCCGCTGTGACAGGTGTAGCTGAATAAAGAAGTTGTCCAACAGATCAGCATCAGAAATAAAATATAAGTCTCTGTATATCGTCTGCATATGATTTCAAGAAAAAAAAAAGAAACTATTTTATAGTTTTTAAAAAATGGAACATCGTATCACTTTTCTTCATATCTTTTTTTTTGGTAATTCTAAAGGACACGCAAAGAGGCAAAGAACTCGCTTAGTATCATTTTAAAATCATTTTCCTAACCTTTACTTTTCAGAAAACATCATTTTCTTTCATTATATATATATATAGTACTAAGTACATAGATTTGTTCCTTGTATTTTAATAAAACAACATTAATAATATTAACAATGAATAATAGAATTTTCTTTGATTTAACTACTTGTTAAATGTAACATAAAAAAATGTTTCTTTCATATTTAATAAAAATATATTTTTCTCTCCAAAATGGTTTCATTTTTTTTTCAATGGTTTTAAAAAATATATCAAATCTATCTATCTATCTATCTATCTATCTATCTATCTGTCTATCTGTCTATCTGTTTATCTTTTAATTAAGTAATTATAGGAATGATATGTTCAGTGTGGTATTGCTTTAATTATAGTCACCTTTGTATTTATTTCTATCAGTTGGACATATACACCTGTAACCTCCTGTTTTAACCAGCCACGTGTGTGTTCTTTAACAGTCAAAGCTTCCTGGCATTAACTCTTCTTTATTCTGCGGAGTGATATCACATCACAAAGCATAACGTAACAATTGGAGATTGGAGAGTTCCTTCCGGGTAGCCGGAGGCGCGTGGGTGCTGCGCGGTAGGAGTACGTTATCAGCGTTATTAGAGCACGTTAAACAGCAGACAAGAGCGAGGAGACACCGGGCGAAATTGGAAGCTTATTGTGATTGATGGCTTCCTATTAGTCTGCGGCGGAGGACGGAGGGAGCCGAGGAGCACTGAGTTGTAACACAACAGATTACCTGAGCCTCCAGTCTCCCGAAGGATGTTTAAATAAAACACAGTCCCTCTCTCCTTCTCTCCTTCTCTCCCTCTCTCTCTCTCTCTTCTCCATACCTATCTCACACGTCACGTGCAATTTGCCCGCGTCTCTCCACTCAATAAACCGTCTCGCTCTTATATTCTCTTTCATGAAGCAGTGCGAGATTCCACCAAGAGAGAATTGGGCTTACTTTCAGACCAGAAAAAATGTGACTCCTTCTCTCTCTCTCTTTCTCTCTCTCTCTCTCTCTCTCTCAGCAGGATGATTGATTGTGACCCGCAAACTGGGTGTCCGGTTTTTTACAAAAATGACTCTGGCCCGTACTGGTTACCTTGGCCAGACAGAAATCAATATTTCACCATTAAAATCCATCAGAGGAGAGTTAGCACCGCAGCTGTCCGAGTCGGCCCTTTCTCTTTTCTCTTTTTTTTCTTTCTTTTTTTTTGGCGTGCGGTGAACATTAAAGCTGACACGTGTACTACACGAGTAATCAATATATACTGCTTCACAAATCATTTGTGGTCACCTTTTTGTTGGTGGTGATGGATACCTGGAGGAGCCGTGATTCATTTTGTCACCCCATTAAACTGGACCATGTCGAGTTCTTCTTTCATTTCATCTCCACCAGCCGTTCCCATCCTTCAGAAAGAGAGAGGGAGGGAGGGAGAGAGAGAGAGAGAAGGAGGGAGAGAGAGAGAGAGAGAGAAGGAGGGAGAGAGAGAGAGGGGGAGAGAGAGAGAGAGAGAGATGGAGGGAGAGGGAGAGAGAGAGAGAGAGAGAGAGAGAGAGAGAGAGGGAGAGAGCGAGTGAGAGAGAGGGAGA
>JAOTRJ010000029.1:380421-387921 GCA_028564905.1 Leptodoras praelongus | reverse complement strand
CACAAGCCAACCCCACTCAAGCCGGGAAGACCCAAAAAGAGAGTAGGGCTCCCGGAGTTAGCCTTGGAGGTGGGCTCTGTCATGTCCAAGGCCGCAAGAGATGCCCTGTGGGAGAACTACAAGCTCAGACTACACCTACAGACTACAGGACCACCTAATCTGGTGGCCCTGTTGGCGGCCATCTTTATGAGCTCATTTAGCCCGCACTGAGGAGAATAAAAGGACTCTTTCAGCCCTCTTGATCAACGTTTTTCTCAAGTTAAGTATCTCTTAGCCACTTTGTACAGATTTGCACCTTGCCACATTTTTGTGCACTTGCAGTCTTGTTTCGTTTGTTTTCTCCCCAGTTCATCACGCCAGAGCGCGGTGTTCGCCTGCCCCGTTCCAGACACGTATGTGGACTACCTTTTGAGCTTTGGACTCTGATTATTGTTGTTATTATTCCCGTGTCTCTCACATCTTGTTTTATCCCGCTCTGTGCTATACAGTATTTTGAACTTTGTTGTTGTTATATGAACTCTGTGCTGCGTTTGCTTGCGATTTGGTTTTATTTAAGCCCCCAATTAGGCTCACAGTGTTGAAATTGGGCTACTGGAGCGAAACACATCATCCTGTAAGCTTCATACTCACGCTGTAAGCACTGACCTGACATTTTTCAGGATCTCTCTCTCGGGTGCTCTCCTGCAGCACGGCCCTCGGCGCTCTCTCACAAAATAAGAAATGTTCTGGAAGGTTAAAGTCGGTCCCGGGACGTTCACGCTTACTTTCTCGCCCCTACGTTCGCCCAGAGGAGGCAGATCCATCATGCAATAAGTAGAAAGAAATAAAAAAAACTATATAAAAAAATATACAGAGAGAACAAAGGAAATCAGATCAGTCAAGAACAGATTTCCAGTCAGTTTGAGGCATGAAATGAAATCAGATGGCAGTAAGGCCTCTGTGTGAACTGGTCAAAGTGTACTATGCACACACTGTTTTTTATCATCATGTACTACGTTATAAGGAAGTGATACAGGAGGCAATAACTTTGAACAGAAGGAATGTACTTATACAGCTTATACAGCAACTCCACAGGATTGCAGCGACCATCTCCTCTTTATAACCAGGCTCTCAAGTGTTTCTCTGAGAGATCTCCATGATTTAAATCAAACACAGTACTGCAGCATGGGGCCAGCTATCTACATTACATATCATAAAGCTGCTTCATGGACAACTTACTAGAATCTAAACTAGGTAGCCAACATTGTGATTTGAGGATAGGCTTGTAACATACTACAATACTCTGTAGTTGATGCAAAGTGACACAATATCTAAAATCATCTTGAATACACACACACACACACACACACACACAGAAGAAAGAGAGAAGGCGGTTTAAAATAATTTATTTCACATGGTATTTGTAATCTTATTTTGGTATTAGTGGGCGTGGCTTGAAGAGCTGCAAATGGTCCTTGTTTTCATCAGCGCTGATGTTTAGCCCCGCCCATACCCGACCGTTAGCGAATGAAAATCGAGTCTTGGCTCTAAAAGTGGGCGGGACTCGAGCGCTGACTTGTTTTCATGGATGTTGTTGCTAAGCCACGCCTGCATCCGAATCCTAGGCGAATTAGAATCCAGAACGATGATAAAAGGCGGGGCTTAGAGGTCGCTTGGGTTTATTATACCACGCCCGTATTTGAGTATTAGCGAATCAGAGTCGGTTGAGACAGAATGGGGCGGGGCTTAAAGTGTAACTTGTTTTCATGAGCGCTCGTCTCGCCTGCGCGTCGCCGTTTTGTTTTGTCAACCGGCGGTGGACTTCATGCGCCATGCAGTCGCAGGTTTGAAGGGGGGGAGAAAGCTAACAGCTGTGGATAAGGCCGCGGCGGGATTCAGGACTTCTTTTGGGAATAAATATTAAAATATTATCTGAGATCTAAAAACGATAATCGGTGAATAATTATGGAGGAGAAGAAGGAGGAGGGCGAAGCGGAGATCCAGGAGCACGGACCCGAGCACTGGTTCTCCAAATGGGAGCGGCAGTGCCTAGCCGAGGCCGAGCAGGACGAGCCGAGCGAGGAGGAGCCGGAGCAAAGCCGGCAGAAGCTGTGGCATCTCTTCCAGAACTCGGCCACGGCGGTCGCGCAGCTTTACAAAGGTCCGCGAACACACGAGCACAAGCGGGGCGAGCTCCAGCGCTTAGCGGCGATCTTTGCATGCTAAGCTAACCGAGATACGACTTAGCCTGCTAGCTAAACAAAGGGCATTAGGCTTGCCTAGCTTCCCTGGGTAACTTCCTGAAACACGGCGAGACAAAAGTGATTTTTGAACTCGCTTTGAACCAGACATGCCGGTCAGATCTGTTCTAGAAACGCTTAGACAAATCTTTCGCCGTTTATCCACACTGAAGGTCGCTTGCTAGTCAATAAAGCCCTACCCTGTAACGTTATCTCGTGCTAGCTAGCTAGCTAGCTTTTATGCTAATACCGTCACTAATTAAGCAGCGGTTTTATTAATCAGCTCTCAGCTGGGACATTCAGTGTTCCTAACCCACGGAGTCGGTTTGGTTTCGGATGTCCGCCGCCACGGCTCCCCGAGCGAGCCCTGTCCAATTTCAAGCGTTTTTTGTTTGTTTTTTTGACGCCTATCATTTGGTGAAACAAAATGGCGAAGTCCTGGGAGGAGTTCCTCTGGGTGAAAATAACTTGAGACAATTTATAGCCGAACGCGTTTGTCTTTTCACTAAACCTCCTCCTTGTTCACAGCCGGAACACACACACTGTCTACTTTATAGCTGGACTTATATTTTAATACAAATCCAAATCGCGTTTAAGAAGCACTGGTTTAAAAAATGCAAAGAAACAAAATGGCGAAGGAGGTTTATAGCCGTCCAGCTGAGTTATTCCGATTTGTCCTGGAGTTATGATCCGGTCAGGTTCGGAGCGCTGGGCGGTATCCGGTTCTGCTCGGTTCCGGGATTAAATCTGCGGCTTTATAATGTGATCCTGGAGCTCGGGGAGAACTGTTAGTGCGGCTAAGTCCACTTGTTTTGACTCGCAGTGTCGCTTCGTCTGTCTGTGCGAAATCTGATCAAAACTAAACTAGTAAAACTAGTCCCAACAAAATGGCGCCGTGCTTCTGGAGACCTGCGATCTTCTCTTTAAAGTTGAATTTGTATTATTTATTAAGTGGTAAAAGTGTACATGTGACTCGGAGCGTGTTTATTGCAAACTTTTGAGTTCGGTTTTCAGAGCATTTCCTTTGAGGCTTTGTGTGTCTATAAGGACATCCATGTATGCTGGCTGTGTCCCGAACACCGCCGTGCTCCCCACAGGACTGCACTACATATAACCACACACGCGCCCTAGCTAGTGCACTAGGTGTCCGGGTAAGGGGGTGTTTGGGATGTAGCCAGTGGCTGTCTCATTACCATTACTATTACCCTCAGCATTAACAGGCAGGGGAAATGATGACATGATGATTCTGGGAAATATAAAGAACTTCCTGTCTTGTTCTCTTTACAGATCGAGTGTGTCAGCAACAGGGGCTTTCTCTGTGGGTCCCGTTCCAGAACGCCGCCACTGCCGTCACCAACCTGTATAGAGGTACGTTGGGTTGGAGAATATCCTGAAATCTCCTGGATTCCAGCGTCAGCCGTGTTGCGCTGAAGAAAGTCGTGTATGAATTACGATTCATGGTTCCAATCAGTACATGGCTTTATAATGATTGACAGGTGATTTGAAGTCACAGGTAATAACTGACCCTGTGGAAGCCCCGCCCCATAATCACTCCACTACTACTAACTATAATACTAGTAATCTTTTCAACTGGTTAAAAAACATCAGACCCAGTCATGAAAATGTTCTGCTCTTGTTTTTTTAAAACGCACAGACCTCACAGGACAACCGAAATATCCTAGTGATGGCTAAACACACTGAAGTGACAGAAAAACTGGTACAAATCCACAGCAGCACCACTTGTGCACGTCACCGTTTGCATACGTTTACGGCAGTGTGTATATAAACCAACAGACGTCTGCGGAAGCTTCTAGAGCCGTTTACGATGTGAGAATCATTTTCAACATGGTTTAATAGTTGGAGTTTGTGAGATGCGTCAGAGGTTTGCATCGTCGCGTGCGAGCGGTTCAAAGGCGAACCACGACTGTTAGAATTACGGCAAAATGCAGAACATATGACAGCAGCGTGGCTGTAAAAAGAACTGCCGGCTGGCAAGAATCGTTTCACACGGTAGGCGTTCAAAGCTGCCTCGAGTAACGTCGGAATTGGGTGCTGTACCAGTTTTTCTGTCCTGTGGTATGACGCGTGTTTGCATAACGGTAGTTTGAACGCATGCAAATGCACGCAGCGATTCTCCCTTTTAAACTCCTCCCTTCTGTGTTCTGTGAGACGATTAAACACACCGGGCACTCGCACCGATGAGGACAGATTAAAGGAAAAATACGGTGTAATGCTTTAGGGTGCTTGCTTTTGTTTGTTTGTTTGTTTATTTTGCTGTCATGGTTTGATTCCTGTGCAGAAAATGTTCTCTCCTGATGGGCGTGGCCTCTTCCCCCAATTGACAGGGCATAAGGGCTCCCTGAAGGGTGGCTGCTGAGCAGATGTTGTACCTGTATCCGTGTGTTACTAAGGCATTGTGTGTGTGAGCTGTGCATCTGTAAAATAAAGCATTTTAGGAATGTGGATTTGATTTTTTGTGTGTGCAGAGAGCGTGGAAATGCACCAGCGCAGCTACGAGTTAGGCATTCAGATCGGCCACCAGCGCCGCAACAAAGACGTGCTCGCCTGGGTGAAGAAGAGGAGGCGGACCATCCGGCGTGAGGACCTCATCAGCTTCCTGTGTGGCAAAGCCCCACCCCCACGGAGCTCCCGGGCTCCGCCCAGAATCGCCATGGCGGCGTCCTCGGAGACGAGCTCGTCTGTTGAGACGGACCTGCAGCCGTTCAGGGAGGCCATCGCCCTGCATGGTACGAGTATTTTCCCCCAGAATTGTCACGCCTGTGTACGTATGGTCACCCTGTTACTCTGATTCAATGTGTGTGTGTGTGTGTGTGTGTGTTCAGGCCTGAGCGGTGCCATGGCGAGTATAAGCATGCGCTCCGGAGCACCGGGATCGCCCACACACCTGAGCGCAGGCTCCACCCCCGGGCGCCGTAGGAACGGTCTCCACGACGTCGACTTGAACACCTTCATCGCCGAGGAGATGGCGCTCCACCTGGATAACGGCACGCGCAAGCGCAGCTCCGCCCAGTGCAGTGATGTCATCACAGACTCGCCCACCCACAAACGCAATAGGATGATCTGAGCTGTCTCACCGACAGCGACACGAAGAAAAGGAAAAGAAAAGATTCAGAGAAATTAAACAAACTAAACAAAAAAAAAGCCACTTGTCAGTCATCCTCCCATCTTTACTCCCAACGGGGGGAAAACCTCGCGGCGGTCCGGCGCTTGCCTGCAATCGACTGAAAGAACCGAGTGGGAGGCGGAGCTCAGAGCAAAGTGCCCTTCCATATGCGATTACGTCCACACACACACACACACACACACACACACACACACACACACACGTACATACATATAAATCACTTTTCTGTTTGTGCGAAATTTCAGGCATGTATGGTGTGTGTGTGTGTGTGTGGTGTGCATGATGTCATGAATGTGAGGGCATGTTTTTGGTCTGGAGAGTGTGTTATTGTGAACACGTATGAAGTGTGTGTGTGTGTGTGTGTGTGCGCCTGCCTCCTCCAAATAGCGCCTGTCACTGCCCCAGCTCAGCTACCACACTGCGGCTTAAAGACAAACAAGTGTTTTTATTATTATTATTTTAATTTTAAATATTATTTACAACGTTATTTGTATTTTTATTTTATTTCTTGCCTCCTGTTTTTTTTTGTTTGTTTATTTTATTTAATTTTTTTTCTGCTCATTAAGCAGACACGAGTGCTCCAAAAGCAGTACTTACTCTACCGAGCGTGACCCCGAATCACTTTTTTTTAATTATCGTTTTTTTCTCCGACTGTGAAGTTCTCGTCCCTTTCACAAGTTCATCCTGTAACCTCTCACTCGTCCTTCTCTCTCTTCCTCCTCCTCCTCCTCCTCCTCCTCCTCCTCTTCCTCAGCACATGTCCGGTGTAACGTTATGAAATGTAAATAACAGTAGGTGCTGACATAGACTTGTGGTACATATTGTAAAAAAGAGCTGTGCAGAGACCATTGAATTGTTAATGTACAATAATGATTCTTGCATTAAAGAAATGAAGCTTTTAACTAAACCTGCATTCTGTGCTTTCACATCAAACACAAAGGATCATGGGAGATTTAACAGGGGCGGCTTGTTTATTTAAAATGTCGTCTTTCTATCGTCGTCGTGGAAATGTTTGAGCGAGTTTATGAAACAGCTGTGTTGGTGGGAGCAGCTGCTGTACGGAGTCTCCAGCGCCTTGTGACAATTCAGTTGTGTTTTCTCACTAAGGTACTTTTTATTTATTCTACTAGCTTGAATGATTGTTTATAGATCGTATACCATGCTACTATAATGTGCGAATGTCAGCGAACAATTGTTAAGGGCTACTGCGCTGTGATTATTTATAGCTACTATAACGTCAGAAAGTGAGGGATTATTTATAGCTACTATAACAAGAAAGTCTGGGATTATTTATAGCTACTATAACGTGAGGAAGTCGAGGATTATTTATAGCTACTATAACAATAAAATCTGGGGTTATTTATAGCTACTATAACGTCAGAAAGTCAGGGATTATTTATAGCTACTATAACAACAGTGAATGACTATTTATAAATCATATTTTATTTATTTCTCATTCTGTGTGTAATGAAACTGCGGGCGGTAACAGTAGTGGTTAACGAGGACCGCACCACCCTGTTGTTGATTCATTTCCTAAAACTCTCTTTAGTGATTAAATCTCACAGAACAGCAAACCGAAACAAAACGGAGACACCTACCGATGCATTTGATCAATAAAACAGATTTGTAAGCTAAACGCAGACCTTATTTTGGGCTTGTTAAAGGTCTCGGAGCAAGTTTCCATCATAGAGCTTCTGCTTGATCGCTGGAATGTCTGAAAGATTAAGAGAATGCAAAGCTAACACTTCCACTGGTTTGCTTACGGGTCGAGTTCCATTTAAACGTCTCACGGACGATTACGTAGCCAATAAAACCTTGAGCTTATCATCAATTAACATCACTTTATGTCTGAGCTTCGGTCATTTAGATGCAGCTAATCAGATCGCACCAGCTGGAGGAGATAACATGGGAAATGGGAGGATGAGAGGTGTCCTGCATGCTAATGCCGACTGCTGCGTTCACCTACAGCCTCCAGACACGCTTTACGGAAGAGTGGAAGCACGGCGAGGTTTATTTTCATATGACATTTGTGGCGTTGTAGAATAAAACACTTTTCAGTGTGGGCGGCACGGTGGTGCAGTGGATAGCGCTGTCGCCTCACAGCAAGAAGGACCCGGGTTCGATCCCCGGGTGGGG
>JAOTRJ010000029.1:322545-334495 GCA_028564905.1 Leptodoras praelongus | reverse complement strand
CTCTCTCTCTCTCTCTTTATCTCTCCCTCTCTCTCTCTCTCTTTATCTCTCTCTCTTTATCTCTCTCTCTCTCTCTTTATCTCTCCCTCTCTCTCTTTATCTCTCCCTCTCTCTCTATCTCTCTCTCTCTTTATCTCTCCCTCTCTCTCTCTCTCTCACTCTTTATCTCTCTCTCTTTCTCTCTGTCCCCCCCCCCCTCTCTCTCTCTTTTACAGACGGGATAAAAGCAGATTGAACAGGGCAGAAAGCAGCCTTGTTGCTTAGCTCTGTAGTTTGCTCTCTTTCATGATCTTCTGCCCACTCTCTCTCTCTCTCTCTCTCTCTCTCTCTCTCTCTCACAAGTGCACATATCTATGTGAAACACCCGTCTCTCCTCCGGGAGTGAAAATCTGAACATGCGGGCAGAGACCTGCTTCACTCTTTCTCTTTTGTGTGTGTGTGTGTGTGTGTGTGTGTGTGTGTGTGTACAGTGTGTGTGTGTCTGAGTGTGTACAGTGTGTGTGTGTGTGTGTGTGTGTGAGTGTGTACAGTGTGTGTGTGTGTGTGTGTGTACAGTGTGTGTGTGTGTCTGTGTGTGTGTGAGTGTGTACAGTGTGTGTATGTGTGTGTGTGTGTGTGTGAGAGTGTGTACAGTGTGTGTGTGTGTGTGTGTGTGTGAGTGTGTACAGTGTGTGTGTGTGTGTGTGTGTGTGTGTGAGTGTGTGTGTCTGTGTGTGTGTGTGTGTGTGTGTGTGTGTGTACAGTGTGTGTATGTGTGTGTGTGTGTGTGTGAGAGTGTGTCCAGTGTGTGTGTGTGTGTGTGTGTGTGAGTGTGTACAGTGTGTGTGTGTGTGTGTGTGTGTGTGTGCGTGTGTGTGTCTGTGTGTGTGTGTGTGTGTGTGTGTGTGTGCGTTCTCTCCGCTGTGACTCCCGCTCCCGTATGGCAGCAGTACACACGCTACACAGGGTCTTTGCTCTTCTATTTTTCATAATGCAAGAAAGATTTTCCGAGTTTTCCGGATCCTCCAGGAGCCTCGGAGACGGAGCTGAGAAAACATGCAAATTGAAAAAGACAGGATGGAGAAAAAAAGGGGAGAGGGAGCAACTTTCAGCTGTTTTCTGGGCAGCCTCCCATCACAATCTCAAAATGTGACTTATAAAATGTGGATGACTGGCTTTAGTTGCTCTGTGGTGGGAAGCACAATGACTCATGAGCGGCCAGAATTTCAACACATTCACACACACACACACACACACACACACACACACACACACACACACACGGTTGCGTAACCATGTTAACTGAATGCTCGGTTATTAAGAGCAGCCAGTAAAACATCCATCATTTCATTTTTAATATGAGGGAAGTTAAAGGCAGGCTTGTGCGCTTTTTCCCGAGCGCTGGAGCAGAGTAATTACTAAATTAGGTTAAAAGGAGGCTCTTATATTTTTTTCTGCATTTTAATGTTCGAATTGTCGCTAACGAAACATGATATGTATAAGATTTCCATATTGTTTTGTGAGAAAAAGCAGAAAGCTCTCTGCATCCCCATTAAAGAAGCCCACATTTTGGAGCGGTGAAAGTAATCTGCGCAGATGAACACAGTGCTTATGAGGTTTTAATGCTGAGGAAATGACTGAACATGACCTCGGAGCTCAAAGCTGTGCTGCAGCAAATAAACTCGGCTTTCACCGCTAACTGCTAGGGGAGGTAACAAGGCCACGGCTCGGGCGACTTCTCTGTTTGTCTTAGTGACGACGTCAGGCTCGCAGGGAGCAGCAGTCCTACAGGGGGCTGGAGACGGAGCAGGAAATGGTGTGTTCATAACTTCAGCAGATTGCAAATGATGTCATTGTGATAAGATTCTGGATGTCATGTAACACACCCCTACGTTACATTCAATGTTACATACACTGTTACTGTTACACTGATACACTGTTACACTGTTAATCTATTACACTGTTACTGTTACACTGATACACTGTTACACTGTTAATCTATTACACTGTTACTGTTACACTGTTACTGTTACACTGTTACACTGATACACTCTTAATCTGTTACACTGTTACACTGTTACACTGTTAATCTATTACACTGTTACTGTTACACTGTTAATCTATTACACTGTTACTGTTACACTGTTAATCTATTACACTGTTACTGTTACACTGATACACTGTTACACTGTTAATCTATTACACTGTTACTGTTACACTGTTACTGTTACACTGTTACACTGATACACTCTTAATCTGTTACACTGTTAATCTGTTACACTGTTACATTACGTTCCGTTCCGGTATGTAACACTGTTACACTGTTAATCTATTACACTGTTAGACTGTTATGCTATTAATCAGTTAATCTGTTACACTGTTACGCTGTTAATCTGTTACACTGTTACATTACGTTGTGTTCTGTTCCGGTATGTTACACTGTTAATCTGTTACAATGTTACACTTTTACATTACGTTCCATTCCGGTATGTTACACTGTTAATCTGTTACAATGTTACACTGTTACATTACGTTCCATTCCGGTATGTTACACTGTTAATCTGTTACACTGTTAATCTGTTAATCTGTTACACTGTTAATCTGTTACACTGTTACACTGTTTATCTGTTACACTGTTAATCTGTCACATTACGTTGTTACATTAGGTTACAATTTTTTTTATGTATTTACAGCCAGATACAAATATGTGGTGCTGGACATAAAACCTTGTTCCCTGCTTGAGCCGATATCACACAGGACAAATGAGCAGGACACACGTCCAGGATCACGTGTACGGTGAGACACTCTGCTGCAGTAACCCTCCTGAGTGGCACCGTTAGATCTGAAACGTATTACTGTAATCGTATTACAGTGTGAAACAGTCGTTTTCATCCCACTGCGCTCTACACTTGTACAGAAGCAGCATTAGTCTCTGGTCTAATCACATTATCGCTCCTCACACATTATCTGTTGTTTTGTATTACCTTCAAATGTTTACACATTCAAATCTATCAATATCCGTAAATATGCAAATCGCAAACACCCCCGTGTTCGTCTGCTATCACAGGCGGCCTAATATCGCACTAGCTAAGTTCGCCAGTTAAAATCTTCTACAAACAGTGAATTATCTCCATCGAATACCAATATCCTAGCGTCTACACTAAAGAAACAATGCGCCCTTCAATACTTCAACCCAGGCATCATCTCTGAAGGTTGTTGTGGTGCCCCGCTTCTGATCTGTAGTAATTAGTCATTTAGAGTTTAGTGAAGTACGGACAATTAATCTTGGTTTAAAGGCCATATTCATAAATATGCAAATAAAAAAAAACACGCCTGTGTTCGTCTGCTGTCACAGGCTGCCTGATATCGCACTAGCTAAGTTCACGAATTAGCTGATGTTAGTAAACTAGCTTGCATTTACTACAAGTCCCATTGCCTTGATTTGTATTTTGGTATCTTAGCAGTCAGAACTGTTCTGATCGTTCTGCCTGGTTTACTTTCTGCAGGCCCCCTGGTGGCCGTTCGGCCGGCAGCATGGAGCTCGGCCTGGGAGACGTGTCATCATTAGAAACGAGTTCAACACTTTCTGCATGTGTCTGTTATCAGGTTAAGCAGGAGACTGTCGGCTCTCTGTGCATGAAACTGCAATGCATGACTGCGAGTTGGACGGCTCAGCGAGGCGTGACGAGTGAAAGGGGGTGAAAGGGGAGACGTGACACAACCCCTGTGTGTAAACACGTCACGTGGACTTCATGAAGGAACGGACAGCACAAGCACAGCTTTCTCCTTACCAAAAGACATTTCAGTAGAATGTGACTACCCCAGCGTCTTCACCACGGAACCAGAACCATTCAGGCATCACGTCTCAGAGTGGTTTTGGAGCCCGACAAGAAACATGTTCATTTATATGATCTCTGGAGCGTAGAATAAACGGTGTCCTGGTCTTCCTTTGCGCATGCACACACTAGTCTGGAGCTGTCAGCAGGACCTCAACTGGCAGATCTGAATGGTGTCGCTTCATGTGTAAGCCATATGGATGGACATTTGGAGGCCTTCGAAGGAGGTTGTAGTTGGGAATACTGGGTCATGCAACAACTTCCCCAACAGCAGAGGGCTTCCTCCTCTGCGCTCACACTTCCTGTTCCCCAGTCCCTTCATGCTTAGGGTGAGATCTTGCCAAAAAAGAAAAAGCGCTGCTCTTCACCACAGAGATTAAAGCTATTTTGCACAGAATGAGACGTAAGGGATTGCACAGTTCAGACAAACACTTTGGACAGGCTTTAAGCCCCGCCCCTGAAAACGTCCAGCAGTCTGAATAATACAATTCAACACAATTTAGAATTGTATGAATATGTTTTATATGAACATTATTTATATAAATGGCAAGACTATGTTCCTCAAACATACTTTCCAGGATCCTCAGAGAATCACGTCATGTCACGTCACGTCACGTCACGTCACATCCCACACCAGACAATACAATCCTTATTACTCTTTAATAACAATCTTCACGTTCTCCTGTTTAGTATCTGGTTAGAGATGATCCCTAGCACTGCTGTAGTCCTGCACCAGTTTATGAGTTAGTCCCAGGCCGGCGAGCTCCGCCTCCTGACCCTGCCTGTGTCTCTCTCTGGATTGTCTGTTCATCGTTTAATATCTTCCCACTATGCGATCTCTTGTCAATTTCCGTCTGCTGTCCGGAACTACAGAAGCTCCAAACTCTCACAGCCTGACTGTCCAGTAGATATCAGGTAGAAGTGCGCATTAAAAATGAAGCAGTGTGTTGAGGCTGGTCCAACAGCTAACCACTCTCGTGCCTGGTCGCTGTCGTGGCGTTCAAAGACACTGGTGTCCTTCCAGAACATTTCCTCAGCAGTCTGAAGCTTAAACAACTGTAACTGAATTATCTCAGGGAAGATTGGTGGCAAAAAAAAGTTTTGGGTGATAAACTGATAAGCCAGAAACTTAATACACTTGACGAGGTTTTGGGAGGAAGGAGTAGGACTCTGTAAATAACCGAATTGTTGTAACAGGATCAGGGTGTCAGCTTGAGGAGTACACAGTGCCGGGCTTCTGCTGTAGGATCTCAGAGAGCGAGGCGTGTGCTCAGCACAGGACGACAGAGAGCCGGTACGGCTGCCTGTGGGAGGGGGAGGGGGCTGAAAGGAGATTGTCCGATCATCCGATGCACCGATATCTGTGTATGAGATAAGCGGGAAAGCGTTTAGTCCTCGACGTGGCGCTGAACTTGGTCATGTGGAAGCAGAGCGATGGTTATTCACACAACATTACCCCAGACGTCCAGACACAGACCTCCTCACACTTCAGCTGTTTCATAGCTGCACTCTGTCTGAAGGAACTGACTCACGGATCTCAGGACACGAAGTAACGGATATACTATATTTCTCTTTTATACCAGTGGAAGGTCCACTTTAACCGATGCACACGTGTATAAAGACACGTGAAATATGGAAATGCAGTAAATTACACGTCTGAACAGGAAACAAAATGAATAATTAAGATAAGAGCTCGTGCTCCTGTATTTATTATATAGATACGCCTAGAGTCTACCTCTACGTTTTGGGAGGCACTATGCTACGTTTTGTGCGACTACCTGGACTTATTTTCGGTCAGACAGAAACGGTGATAGCGCTGTTCACTTATATAGGTTTGGGAATATTTTTAAATGAATGTGTATGAGTTTTTTGGGTTTTTTTTTTCCCAAGCAAAAACAGTATAATGAGGCTTTGATGGATGATCGTTATCCACTTTATCGAATAATGCAGATAGAATGCATAAAAAACGCAGATTTGCATATTATTTGTTATTTAAAATCATTATACCTCGACTCGAAGTAACAGAAACTCTGGTAAGTGAGGAAAGATTTCCTGAAACCTTTATGCGACGTTATTTACAAATGGAAATTCTGTGAATTTTGGGCTTAAATTGCTATTTAAACGCAGTTCATAAAGTTTCGCAGGGACAGAGCGTTAAGGTACTGATATTCCCTAGAGAACAGCATCAACTGAAGAAAGGTCATCGTGATTTCCAGCGGAGAGCAGAAAAACGAGTTAATGTTATAAAACAGGTGGAAATAAAGATCTTATATCATAACAGCCCTGTAACTGAACCCAGAACTTTACTCTTTAAATACACACCTGTATACACCAATCACTGATCACCATTGTGACCTGACCAACCAATCACTGATCACCATTGTGCCCTGACGACCAATCACTGATCACCATTGTGCCCTGACGACCAATCACTGATCACCATTGTTCCCTGACAACCAATCACTGATCACCATTGTGCCCTGACCAACCAATCACTGATCACCATTGTGCCCTGATGACCAATCACTGATCACCATTGTTCCCTGACAACCAATCACTGATCACCATTGTTCCCTGACAACCAATCACTGATCACCATTTGTCCCTAACAACCAATCACTGATCACCATTTGTCCCTAACAACCAATCACTGATCACCATTTGGTTCTAAGTATCTTCAGAAACTCTTCCTTCCTGTGTAATAACTTTATGCATGACTGTGCATGAACTGATGTCCTGTGTCAGCGACTTCCCCCTGACAGGACCCAGCACCTCTACCAGTTGATGGAAAAGATGGAAATTCCGTTACGTAGTATTGGAGATACGATTTTCCGAAAGCAAACTCTGAAAAAAAACATGCTTTTACTCCGGTGAACTGGAAAACCCAGCGGCGAACATCTGCACAATCACTACAAACACTTCAACTGAGCTTGTGTAGACAAACGATGTGTGCTTGAGCTTTGTGTAAAAAGTGGCTCGGCTGCGAAATGAACGGAGCGAGCGCTTGGTCACGGGGGGAGCGTCGCTGAAGGTTCTGAGCCGCAACGATGCGCTGTGGAGCACCTCTTAGTCTGATTACGATCCTCGCGACTCCGCTAAAGCGAGGCCGTAACGCGCCTGAGCCGTGATGGAGGACGGCGTTTCAGGCAAATGAAGGAATAAATAAATAGGCCCTCATGAATTATGAACGCCTTCGCGTGTACATCCAGCATGGAAGCCTCCCTCGTCAAATTACAATCGGAGAAACAAGCTCACGCCCTACGAGGAGCGGGGGATCGGTTTGCCGTCGCACAGTGCACAGAAATGAAATTTTTAAAAAAGCTGCTTATGAGTTCGGTTATTTCAGCAGAGTTTAAGAGAAGCAAATGGCCGCATTAGTGTTTGCTTGAAGACGGCTCAAGCTGCTGATGAAACCCAGGGACATGGCAGCTGGCAAGATGCTGACGTGCTGAGGGGAGGATATTACGTGTCTCTGTGTCACCTTACTGCTAGAGCATGGAAAGAAACCTTTCCAACATCCCGCTACATAAAAGTCCTTGCTTAACTTCCAGATCTGATGTAGATACGCACCGATACTCTGATAACTCAGGACTGCATTCCGTTTATAACGAGGAACACCAACAGAATTATCACTGCCACTCTTAGTTTAACTTTTCCATGACATATCCGTCTCCAAGACTGTCGAGCTTTTACACAGGTATTCCATCATACACACACACACACACACACACACACACATACACACAAGAGCGACCGAATTTCCTGCGACAACCTGTTGCCAAAGCCGTCTCGGAACAAACAGATGAAAGAAGGGGAAGCTGACAGGCAGCAGGACGTAGGACTGGCAACCTGACACAGTGTTTGGCACAGATGGCATCACCGCTGCTGGGTCTCTGTCAGAGATCTGAAGCAGTGTCTAGTTAAATGTCACAAAGTTGCAGGTCTAAAACACGGCTAAAATATATCCGGCATGCTCGTTCTCTCTTTCCCCTCTCCAGTATAAATATCTGATTTGTGTCAGCGATGATAAAATAGTTGGTATTATGGGCCAGGAGAAAATAGGCCAGACGAACACTGGGGTAGCTGGCACCGCCCCCGAAAACCGCCGGCTAGGAAGAAACACCTGTTCCTGAGTTTTACGGTTCGTTTTTTTAAACTCAGTTTCCAGAAAATTCCAGAAAACAAAAGCTCACATTTGTGCATAAAATGCTGAAATGGACTTTTGTTGGGTTCCACCTTTTTTTGGCCAGTAATCCATGATTTCATGGTGAAATAGTGGCAATTAAAAATGAGAAATGAGAAGCTTCCTGTTTACAAAACATTCCCAGCGCATGCACATCTCAGGGACCCCACATGGGCTCAGCTGCCTTCGGTGATGTTTCACCAGAAATCTAGACTTTAGCTGGGGAAGATTTGACAGAGAGAAAAAAGTGAGCTTACCTTCTCAGCCATGGTCATGGCTGCACCACCATGGACACCCAGGATAGGCATGGAAGTCTGGGAGGAGACAAAGTCCAGCATCTGGGCGATAGCTTCCTGGTCAGTTCCGTCACCGTACACGAGGCCATGCAAGCGCTGGCGTGCCATGAGCTGGCACAAGTGGGTGAGCATGCTGCCAGGGTCTGTGTGGTTCACCTGCACAGCGAGAACACTGATGTCTAGTGGTGCTCCGATGCCCGCAGCTGGGCGCAATGCCCGTTCAGGGATACCACGAGTCTCACCCAGGATCACCGCCACGCTCAGAGAGGGCGCGCTCTCAGCTGCCTGAGACCAGCCCAGCAGAGCCCAGGCCACCAGTGCCAGGCGTACTGCGACTCCCATGATTCTCGGCTTCAGCCCCTGCAGGCAGAGAACAGAGAACATTATGCTCAAGTGCTGAATGGATGGATGGATGGATGAATGGATGGATGGATGGATGGACCGATGGAGGGATGGAGGGATGGGTCGCTGTCTGGCTGGATGGAGGGATGGAGAGATGGAGGGATGGCTCGCTGTCTGGCTGGATGGATGAAGGGATGGCTCGCTGTATGGCTAGAAGAATGGGTGGAGGGATGGGTCGCTGTCTGGCTGGATGGAGGGATGGAGAGATGGAGGGATGGCTCGCTGTCTGGCTAGAAGAATGGGTGGAGGGATGGCTCACTGTCTGGCTGGATGGAGGGATGTAGGGATGGCTCACTGTCTGGCTAGATGGATGGATGGAGCGATGGCTCACTGCCTGGCTAGATGGATGGATGGATGTAGGGATGGCTCACTGTCTGGCTAGATGGATGGATGGAGCGATGGCTCACTGCCTGGCTAGATGGATGGAGGGATGTAGGGATGGCTCACTGTCTGGCTAGATGGATGGCTGGAGCGATGGCTCACTGCCTGGCTAGATGGATGGATGGATGTAGGGATGGCTCACTGTCTGGCTGGGTGGAGGGATGGAGGGATAACTCGCTGTATGGCTAGATGGATAGATGGATGGAGGAATGGCTTGCTGTCTGGCTGGATGGATGGATGGAGGGATGGCTCGCTGTCTGGCTGGATGGATGGATGGAGGGATAACTCGCTGTATGGCCAGATGGATGGATGGACGGATGGATGGAGGGATGGCTCGCTGTCTGGCTGGATGGATGGATGGAGGGATGGCTCGCTGTCTGGCTGTCTGTCTGTCTGTCTGTCTGGCTGGATGGATGGAGGGATGGCTCGCTGTCTGGCTGTCTGTCTGGCTGTCTGTCTGGCTGGATGGATGGATGGATGGATGGAGGGATAAAGAAATGGCTCGCTGTCTGGCAGACAGATAAATAAATGTATTGTGAGTATGGAATTTTAATGGCGTACACTACAGTGACGTAAATCAAGCGTTAATATGTGATAGAGGAAAAGATGGAAGGATGGAGCGTTGCCAGATACACAGACATCCTGTCAGCATGATTGTAAAAGCAAATTACAGTGGCATAACCCATCAAGCTTTTACGATGGATGGATGGAAGGATGGATATTGACAGCCAGACAGATAGATCCCGGCTTTGAGTGGGGCAATAACCGTTTTTGCAAATTCCGCTGCAGTAAAACTCATCAGCCAGATTTTATGTCTTAAGTGATAATAATACAGCGCGTCAACAAAAAAAGAAGTTAAAAGCTTGCGCTGATACGCCACGCGGTCGTCTCGTCCCCTCCATCACACCAAGCTGCTAGTTTTTAATTAGCCTAAACGCTTTAATGGGACGGCGCTTCACTTTCCGCTAATTAACTAAGATGACCGAGTTAGCTCGGGCCGCCTGAGAGCGCTCGAATGGCCGCTAACCGACGGGTGTCATCAGTTGGAGCGTGGCGGGATGCGGCGGGATTTGTCGCAGATCCCGTGTGCCGAGGTGCAGTAATTCACGCGGACTGACTCGCGGGAGACTTCAGAACAGCGATGAGGTTTGAAAGCGCTGCAGTTCCACAGCAGAAATGAGCAGGAAAGGAAACATGCAGTGAAGTGAAAGTGTAGGTTTCTCGCCGGCGCAGGACGCTGGAGGTGTGATGGAGTAGCGTACTGTTCGACCGCGACTGCGCTGTAAGGTTTAGCCGCGAACGTGCGGTACGTGTGGACTTGTATAACTGTAGTCTGCTCCAGAATAGATTTAATATCTGGACTGCTGAATTACTGAAGCTGTTCCTCACGCCGGAGTCTAACATGGAATCTGAGCTTGAACTAGGCTTTACTACTGATCAGTCTAGACGACGTGCTGAAAGTGAAGAGTCTTGCTGAAGGACGAACAGCGGTGCTCCTGGCACTTCTTTTTTTTCTCGAACTGCTGAGCCGCCACTGACCTCGGTACGGCGCGCGCACCTTCACAAGGCTAATGCCTTATCAGGACGCGCGCCGGCAGCACCAACAATTACCTCCGGGCGCTGTGAACGGAATCCTAAACAGGCTGTACGATTTTCCGCCCTGGACGCTTTCTGTTTCACGACGACTCTGTTTCAAACTCCACACTGTGTCTCAAAGTCAATCAGTTAGGGCCTGTGTGTGCGCGGCCGAACGGCAGGAACAACACTCCGGGCCTGACTCACAGTCTGCTCGTTAATGCCAGTCAGAGTAATTGCTTAATTGGTTTCTTCGGTGGATGTTTATGGGGTTTAAAAGGTCTGCATGCCTCAGTGACCACAGCAGAAATTCTCACACACACACACACACACACACACACACACACACACACTGAGAGCCTCAGGAACTTTCTCATGTATCTGACTGAGCTAATGTCTGTAATTAAGCACGGATAGAAAGCAATCAGAGCCACGCCCCGAGGCGAGCCCGGGGATGCTTTCAGCGCTCAGGCTAAGCCGTGTCTCGCTCCGCGTGTTTGTTGTTTGGTGTGTGAGAGAGCGCCGTGATCAGGGTGCAGCTCACGCCAAGCACTTACACCAAACCCTGATTTGTGTTTCCATCTGCAGTCAGGTCTGATGATCGCACAAACACCAACCCTTCATCTTCTAACATGCCTGTCCCCCCCCCCACACACACACACACACAGGTATACTTTGCCCCCGCATCCGAATTTCAGCAATGCAGCAGAGCTGCCTCCGTGCCAATGTGAGTAAACGTGTGTGTGTGTGTGTGTGTGTGTGTGTGTTCATGTGGGAGAGATGTGTTCAGAGCTCGTCTCTTAGCGTACCTTGCGCTTCTTGTGACCTTTCCTGAAGTCCGTGTTTCATAATTCAGATCTGGAGTGTGTATCTGCCAGCAGAGAGCTCGCTAAGCATCTCCGCTGAGGTGAGCAGATTCACTGACCCTATGTTTCAGTGTGGGGTTCAGTACTCCACCAGGTTTGCGCCACCAGACTCTGAGTCTGTTAAAGAAAACAGTACACACCCCGGCATCCAGACAACCGGGACGCACCTGGCTCGTGGTCTCATCACGCTCTCATCACGCTCTCATCACACTCTCATCACGCTCTCATCACGCTCTCATCACGCTCTCATCACGCTCTCATCACGCTGAGAAAGCTTCTCGGGAGCGTTCCGGGCCGCCGGTGTGGTTTTGAGTTGTTGCTCTGATGTGACGCTGATAACATCCAGAACACACACCTCGCTTGCTGCATGACCGGAGCGTGTCCCTGTCCTAGGAGCACGAACCCCCCCGAACCGCCGCCGCCCCCCCACCC
>JAOTRJ010000029.1:275121-292903 GCA_028564905.1 Leptodoras praelongus | reverse complement strand
ATGTATGTGTATGTGTGTGTGTGTGTGTATATGTATGTATGTGTGTGTGTATGTGTGTATATGTATGTGTGTGTGTATGTGTGTATATGTATGTGTATGTGTGTGTGTGTGTATATGTATGTGTATGTGTGTGTGTGTGTATGTGTATGTGTGTGTGTGTGTGTGTGTGTGTGTTACCTCGCCTCTGTGATCTCCAGCCTCCCCAAACACACACACAGCAGAGCAGAAGAGTCAGGAATCCCCTGGAGAGAGATCACCGACTGCACACACAGGTTCAGAGATATAACCTCTGTAGATGAATAAAGATCACCTTTAGAAGCAGAAACGTGTGTTTACTTGTGTGAAGCTCCACGTGTAGAGAAGACTCCACTGCTGGACGCCAGGGTTCTGCTTCCACACACACACACTCCACTCCCCGGCCACGCACACACACCAGTCGCGGGACGGCCGTCGCACCACACACACGTCCAACACACACCCTCCGTCCAGCGCCTGAAGAGGGATATACACGGTTCGGTCCGTACGGCGTACACTACAGGGGTGTGCTGAATTAGAAAGACGTTCTTACCTTCAGCGTGTGAGTTTTCCGGAGAGATCCACAGGACAGGTGTTCCACACACGGACTCTGGGAAACGTCAGTGTGTGTCTGAGCGGTTTTAACTAAATGCAAAGATGACGTCTCCATTTTCTCTCTATCTTCTCTCTGATTGGCTGAGACACCAGGAAGTGCTGACGGCTCACTGTTTAACACAGTGCCGATGTCTCCACCTGGTGACGTTCTGCTTGTTGGTGTTTGGGAATGAAAATCCAGTTCAGAGGTGGTGTAAAGGTCTTCAGGGTCTGGAGACTTCATTTTCAATGCAGGCTCATTTGGAAAGCCATTCTGGGAAAGAGGGGAGGTGTGTGGGGAATGGGGTCGGCCATTTTGGGAATGGGGTCGGTCATTTTGGGAATGGGGCCGGTCATTATGGGAATGCAGGTGGCCATTTTGGGAATGCAAGTGGCTGCTTTGGGAATGGGGCTGGTCATTTTGGGAATGGGGCTGGTCATTTTGGGAATGCAAGTGGCTGCTTTGGGAATGGGGTTGGTCATTTTGGGAATGGGGCTGGTCATTTTGGGAATGGGGCTGGTCATTTTGGGAATGCAAGTGGCTGAGTTGGGAATGGGGTTGGTCATTTTGGGAATGGGGCTGGTCATTTTGGGAATGCAGGTGGCTGTTTTGGGAATGGGGTTGGTCCTTTTGGGAATGGGAGTGGCCATTTTGGGAATGGGGTTGGGCATCTTGTGAAAAAGTGGAGTTACTTTGGGTATTATTATGAGTAGAAACATGATGCTGGCTCTCTGTTTCAGAGCACACCAGGACCTCATTTGTCCGTTTGGGAATTTCTGGGCTAATTTCCCTGAAGTTTACCAGCTCTACTCTTTTTTCATCATGACCTGGTGTCTCCACTTCAGCGTATATCAGGACGCTGGTGGGCAGGTCAGGTGTTTCCCGCTCTGTGTTAAGAACATCAGAAGTCCTGCAGTAGGCGTGCTCAGAAACATTGCGGCTCTGTAGCTGCACTTCAGGGCTTCCTGCAGCGCTGGAAGGCGAGCCAGGCTCTGAGGAAGGGGGTGTGGTTAGTGCGTTAGGGGTCGCACCCAGCGAGATGAGAGAAGCATTGTGATCGGTCTGTGTGTGTGAGCTCGAGGACATGCTAAGGTTTAGCATTAAACTCCTGCTAGGATCTCCTGCCTTGATTTGCTGTGCGAGATCTTCCTGTGTCACATCAAGAGTTTGGCTCGTGATCTCATGCTCTGATTGGTCGGCGTTCCTCGTCCCTGCCCACAATCGCTCAGTAACCATTAAAGGAAGAGTACTTTCCAACTCACTCCTGATCTTTCTGGACGAGCAAAGCCTCTGGAGCTTCAGCTGGCCGAACTCATCGTCCGGGAGGTGAAAATCCTGCATGTCCAGCAGCGTCAGCAGACCGCCAAGGTTTCGGGAATCCTTCCTCCTCAGAGCTTCAGCGAGAGAGCTCAAGGAAGGCAGAAGATGTGAAGGATCTGGAAATAAAGCACACACACACACATGGTTATCATCATCATACATCATCATCATCATCATCATCATGCTAAATCCTAAATGTATAAAGAAGTTACCATTAACGCTCGCAGGACTTTGAGAACGAGACACACCACTCCTCCTCCTCCTGAAGATGGGATACACTTGGGAATCTGGAGCCGGGTCTGAGTTCGGTCGGGGTGACAGGATAGGCTCCGATACATCCTGCGGAAGGGAAGACGGGGACTCGGACTGACCCGACGACTCGGACTCGCGTGTTCTCCTGCGTCCTCGTTTCCTAGGAGGTTTTTCCAGCGAGGGTTGTGAGGTAACGCCTCTGCTGGACCTCCGTCTGCCCCGCCCGTTTGAGAGCTGGCTCTGGATCACAGCGTTCAGATCCACAGAGCTGTGAGCCGACGCCATCCGTCTAGTGGTGCGAACGTAATACTCAACAGGAAATGGCAAACCTTCGATTAAAGTGCAGGAAGATAAAAACCCGGGACTTTTCTCTGCAGCCCTGGAACAGGACTCGCTCGACGTTCTGGAATTACAGGAGCTCGACGGGGAATTTCTGAAAGCCGATTGGTCAGCAGGAGAGTCGTTAACTCCTAACAGCTGCGTCACAGGTGACTGGTTGACAGGCGAACTCTGTGCTGCAGACTGGAGCTTTACTGGTGTCAAATCTTCTTCTTTTTTCTTCAGTGTTTCTGTCTTCTCACTGTTCTCCACCTCTCCGGTCCGCTCTCTCTCCACGTCCCCACGCTCGCTCTCCATCTCCATCACCCCTCGCTCTTCAGTCCACCTCTCCTCCGCTTCCTCTTGCGTCTTTTCTTGACTCTCTTCAGTATCAGGCTCCTTCGCACGGATCTGCAGACGCAGGCGGCTGCGCTTGGATCGGAGACGGTGACTTCGATTACACGTCAGGGTGGAAAACGGAGAGGCGTCAGGAAGGTGGAAACGAACCTTAGCTGAGTGGGGAAAACACACACACACACGTAGACCATCATCATCATCAAATATAATACGAGTATAATTTAATACAAGTTGTTTAAGGACACTTACTCGTGTCTGAAGGAACGTTCCGGTTAGAAAGCTGCTCCGGGGAAGAGGAAGCGCTTTGATCCAATATGGCCGACGTGTTGAGCCGGTTTTGCTCCGAGATCGTGTTCTGGACATGCTTACGTACCGCCTCTCTCCGTTCAGCACGCTAACACGCAAACACACAACATAGAATTACACATAGAGTACACACGTGGCTGAAAACATCATCAGAAAGCTCTTTATCCGGGTCAGGGTCACGGTGGAGGCGGGGTCACACGTGCGAAGTGGGAACCACAGTCCAGCACAGACCGCCATACACACTCATTAACAACAGTTAAACATCATACAGGTTGAATTAGTAAACATTGTTTACACCACACGTGCCTGTAATCTCTGTGCCGTTCTCTCGTACTCCTTCTGCAGCAGCTCCAGTCGCCTCTTCAACTGTAAGAAAATATAAATAATGAATCATTAATGACGTGCACTGAAGCCAGGTTTGATTTAAGACAATAATGATATTCTTAGAAATGTATATCACATAATGAGTCACTATTAATGAATCATTAGGCTGCATGTAAACCAGCTAGTGAGTCAGATCATTTGACTCCGAGCCGAATCCGAATCTTGAATCAGTTTGATTTTATTTAGTCTAATCCGCAATAAAAGCTGGCGTTGTTGTGCTTATTTATGTATTTACGTATCATACTTATATAACATTACATATTTATGGCTAATATTGTTTTATAAACTTCTACAATACATTATCACTTCTGAGTCGACTCACCGATTCAGTGAACCGATTCATTCCCGAACCACTCACCACAACCTGTCAGAATATTTAGGCAATATATATAGCTAAATATTTAGGAAATATAAATTTCACAACACTTACTTCTTCTTTATCTTGGCTTGTAAGATTTTCCTCTGACATTCTGGATAATTCTCCTGTAACAAACATAAAAAAGAATGTTAAAAAAACGGCTTTCCTTCTCAGCTTCGTCCCAAATTAACTTCTACTAATACATCTAGTGCTCTTCAGAGCGCCCTAAAACACTATCCCACACGCCCTACTTAGCGCACTCACAAAGGGAACACGGCGCTATTCAGGACACGACCCGCGCTGAGGCGCTGACAAGATTTACTAGCTTGCTTGCTAATCGTTCAAGACAGTTTTAAAACGTAGAAAGAAAAAGAAAACCATGTAAATACCTACCTGACAAAGCTGTTCTGTCGATGTAGAATCACGACACGTTACAAAGGTGTGAGTTATTATTCAGTTAATGACAATATTGTGAATAAATCTGTGAAGTCGATGAACGTCTTCATGAACAGCCAGGACGAATTTCCCGCCAGACAAAAGTAATCGATTATCAGATGTTACGCTGTGTGGAAATGTGTTGATAATATTGTATAAATTTTTACTTGTTTAATTCTTCAACGACAGCTATTTTATTAGAAAAATGTTTGTATATTTATGTACACATTTTATACCTTTGGTTGTGGGTTAAAGTCTGAAATGGAGCGGAACTGTGATCATGCTCGATGCTCGATGAGTAATGTCTGCGCTCGTAAAGCCGTGGAGTTAATATGGTTATTAAAAATGTTATGTAAATTAAAAGAAAGATAAACAAATAGTTAAACAGAATGTTATTTAATGCTTAAATGATTTAATGATAGTTGGTTAAATAGATAGATGTTAGATAGATGTGTCATAATTGTTAACTATTGAGCATTATTATTATTATTATCACTACACGTGTCTGTCATGATGCCCCGCCCCTTGCCCCGCCCCCGAGATTGAACCGCTAGAACGTTTCTACAATAAAGATCCGTGCGGATTTCATATCTTTAGTTTCAGATTGTATTTCGGTGAGTCATGTGTTAATAATGTGTGTTAACCACAGACGCGTTCATTTGTTCCGTTTTGATGACCCGGGTTTTGTTTCGGTGTACAAGATTGTTAGCTCCTGGGGTACTGGGGTAGCTAACAGGATATTAGCAGGAGCATCTAATACGTGCGAAGATGCTAGAATAACTAAATGACATTATTAAGACAGATAGCGTACTGTTGGCTTGTATTTATATAATGTATTAGATAAGCGTATTTTAACAGTAAGCTAGGAAATTCAGCTAACAAAACGTTAGCGTCCTTAACAGACGGTACGGTTCTGCGCATGCGCATACCTTGGGCCTTCTTGTGGACCTGTACTGATGGGATGTCAGGATGAGATGAGAGGGAGGGGGGAGCCGTCGGATCGAGGGTGCTAATAGTGGATTTGACAACCAAGGGTTCTGAATGATTACAGTTTCTAATTTAATTAATATAATATATTGATGTAAATATAAATAATATCTCCTAGACCAAGTTCTGGTTATCTGTCTGTTATTTACTGTATCTGCCCCCCCCCGCATTAAAAGTAAAAGTGGTTTGATCCGCCGGTGTGCAGGTCTACCGTGTACATTAGCTCATTGCAAACCGACATCTCTGCATTGTTTGTTATTTTTATTACATAAGCATGGAATTCTAACTGGTTTATTCTGTGGTGTCATGTTTTACAGATTGTCAAGCTTGTACTCGTAGAGGAACGTGGGATTCTGTTAACCTTCCTGCCTTTGATGGACCTGGCAACCCAGGTCAGGTAAGCTGGAAGCGAAATGCCTATGAAGAACAGGAGATCCCGTGCGCAGAAGGAGGTGCAGAAAAGGAGGCGTGAACAGAGAGAGGGGCGGAGGCTGTGCGGCGAAGCTTCAGATGGAAACGAGACGCCCGGCGGCAGCGGCGAGATTTCCCTCAGAGCTTCTTTCAGCCAATCGGAGCCAAGCCAGGGTCTGACCAACTCTCTGATGTTTCTCGTCCACCTGCACGAGACTGACGAGATGGCCCAGAAAAATTTAGACCACGTTTTGAGAAGCGGAGACCGTCTGTACTGTCAAATCAGACGGCGCTTGGGGGCGAGTGAGACGTTTGAGAGCAGGCGTGTGAGTATTGATGACGTGCCGGACAGACTGGTGACGGACCGGGGCTGCTACGTGGTGGTGAGAGCCAGCCCAGTGAACGGACCACTGCTGCAGAACGACCCCGAAGGCTGGGAAACCAACCCCAATCTCTCACTTCGACTCCAAGCCCTGGGCACTGCGTATTCACAGGCTTTACTGACCGTCGGCGGCTTGTGCCTGAGCGTTTTCCAAGACAGACTCGGCCGCTACGGATTTTTCGATCCACATTCTCGGAATGCTGACGGATCCTGCGCTGAGGAGAACGGGAAAGCCGTGATGGTCACCTTCCAGGCGGTGACGGATCTCTCCGATCGGTTGTTACGCCTCTTCACCGGATCGCTGCACTTCCATGCGGATCAGGAGTATAATCTTTTACCGCTCTGCTTCGAAAGAATGACGCCTCTCGGAGCGGTGCAGTGCGGACCCGACACGCCTTTCGCAGCCAGGGCAGTCCTGAAACTCGATAGGACCAGGAGGACTAGAACTCTTAGAAGACTGCAGGCACTACAAAAGAAGCAGCAGGCGTCAAATGGAAAGCGGGACGTAACCAGGTCGGAGAAGAAGAAGGAGGAGGAGGAGGATCCCAATAGAGAAAGGTACAGGATGGGTTCGGCACAAAAGCAGGCTGAAATCAGAAGTCGGTACTGGAACAACCCGGATTTCAGGATGAGACGGCAGCTGTACATGAGAAACCGGTACAGACAGGATCCTTCTTTCAACCAGAGGCAAAAGGAGTACATGAGAAACCGCTACAGAAATGATTCTTTGTTCAAACAGAGGCAGAAACAGAAAAGTCGAACGCGCTACCTGAATGAGAAACTGAAACGCCACATGGGAGACGAGGACGCGGTTTTTCACCGTGCTGAACACAAGCACAGCGTCGCGCACTTGACAGAACCCGTGCACTCGCTGTGCATGCAGAATCTCCAGCAAGGGCACGTCTGTTCCATCTGCCACAGGAGCGTGTGCCCCAGCCAGGCACGTACGTCCGGGTCTCCTGAAGATGCTCCGCTGGCGTCCACCAGCTTAACCGGGACTTACGTCCACATCTGCGGAGATGAGTGTTCGGAGCGGGGCGTGTGTGTGATGCCCAAACAGAAAGAAGAGTGGATTTGTAATAGCTGCCATGAAAACATTGTTGTTTTTACTGTCTGACTGTACTATTACTATTATCATTATTGACACGTCTCAGACGACATGTGTATGCACAGGTACATCGTAACATCATCATAACTCACAGGTACATCTTAACGTGTTGTGTGAAACCCCTAGTCACCACCAGTACAATAAAAGTACCCTGACCTAATGCCTAACGTGTCCTGAACTTTATCAGCTACACGACTGAACTGCTGATGCATTAAACACACACTCCTGCTCATGCATAATCCTGTTATTTATCAGTAAGAGCCTCTCGGGAAATTATAGTTCCTGAAGGTTTCTTGCTCTTAACTTTTGTGTGTGTGTGTGTGAGAGAGAGAGAGAGAGAGAGAGAGAGAGAGAGAGACAGAAATTTAACGGAATGTCTGTTTACAGCTGCTATAACCGGTGTTACAACCGGAACCGGAAGTTGTCTTATACAATATATATACAAATCTGTACCTATTAATAACTAAGCGAATTAGTAAAATAAAATAAAAAAAACGTTTTATTACTAAAAGAAAATAATTCATTACAATATATTTTGTATAGAAGGAAAATAAGAAGACCGTGTTCTTCCTTTAGCTTCATTTAACGCGTGATGATAAATATGAAATACGACGTCGCCATGTTTTCCCATGATCCTTTACTGCAGTCGCTTGGATTTTCAAATCGGGCGAGCCAATCAGAAGCGACGGCAACGCGAGAGCCAATCAGATGCGGCGCCAGTGTGCGAGCCAATCAGATGCGTCGCTAACGAGCAGGGCAGAATTTAAAAATGATGCAGTAGTCAGTGTCAGCAGTGAGCGTCAGGAAGAAGCGCACGGGTTACGGTTGTTGTGTTTGTGCGTTTATTAATCATTTTTAATTGAGTACTGATCTATAAATGGAGGCGCGGTTGAGTTAGTGTACGTCTACCTGGTTTAGGATTGTTCTTATAAGCAGGCAGGTTTCAGGAACAGGCTTTCAGTTGGAGTTTTTATTCGAATCCGAGTCCTGTCCAGCTGAGGCGTTATTGTTCGCAGGAAGCAGAAGGCAGAAAGTCGCCCTGTTGGGATAGAAGGTAAAGAATGAGCGCTGGCATGGCGAAGGCGGTGAAGCCTTCCTCACAGGTGGACCCGAAGAGCGCTCCCCTGAAGGAGATCCCGGACATCCTGGTGGATCCGCGGAGCATGAAGCGCTACATGCGGGGACGCTTCCTGGGCAAGGGCGGCTTCGCCAAGTGCTACGAGATCACAGACATGGACACCAAGGAGGTGTTCGCCGGGAAAGTCGTGCCCAAGTCGCTGCTGATGAAGCCGCACCAGAAGGAGAAGATGAGCACGGAGATCTCCATCCACAAGAGCCTGGACAACCCGCACATCGTCGGCTTCCACGGCTTCTTCGAGGACGACGACTTTGTCTTCGTGGTGCTGGAGATCTGCAGGAGAAGGGTTAGGGAGCACCCAGCCTTGTCTTAAAAGTGTCTGTGAACATTTATTTACCTGATTAGCACGCCTACGTTACGTTACGCTATGCTAGTTTGGGTTAGGTTCGCTTCCCAGCTTTTCTTGCTAGCTGAACTCCAACGGTCGACCTGCCCAGCCGCAGCTAACTAGCTAACACTAAAGCACCAACAACTGAAACTACGGTTTCTTAACCATCTTCACATAAAACATATTTTTTTATTATCTTATAAATATATTATTTTTTTGTGTTTTAAAGTGTTTATTTCCGCACAATTTGGATTTTTTAAAAACTTCCTGTGCACCTGGCGTGTGTGTGTGGAGTGGATTTTAAACGACCGGATGTGACGTCACGGACGCCAGCATTTGAATGGGATAAACACGCATAGGTGTTTTGTTTTTTATTAGAATTATTAATTATAATTTATTAATTTTTATAATGAACCAAAAATAGATTTGTGACCGTTTAAATTTTTTCAACTTTTTTTTTTTTTTAATTACCATTTGGAAATTAATATCCAGAAAAAAACGAAATGGATCAAAGTTATAATTTTATAATAACATTTTTAATAATTTCTGCTTTTTATATACACACACACACACACTGATGTCACTAATAAATTAACAGGCAACAGTCAGATCACATCAACCCAGGAATCAATGTTTTATTGTTTCTAAATGACCTTCCAGTCCCTGCTGGAGCTGCACAAGCGCAGGAAAGCGGTGACGGAGCCAGAGGCGAGATACTTCATGCAGCAGACCATCCAGGGCGTCCACTACCTCCACAACAACAGAGTCATCCACCGAGACCTCAAACTGGGAAACCTGTTCCTCAACGATGACATGGAGGTTAAGATCGGTGAGCCGGACGCTTATGCTTTCCCTTTGTTTTAGTGGCCTGCTCATTATTATCGCCATGAAGTATGATGTACATGAAGTATGAAGGGTTTTATGCGCTTGTCTCGTCTCTCAGGTGACTTCGGTTTGGCGGCCAGGATCGAGTTTGACGGCGAGAGGAAGAAGACGCTGTGCGGGACGCCGAACTACATCGCCCCCGAGGTGCTGTGCAAGAAGGGCCACAGCTTCGAGGTGGACGTCTGGTCCCTGGGCTGCATTCTGTACGTAACGCTCACACACCGCCGTCTCCTCAACACGTTCAGGAAAACGCTTTCTGATTCCCAACGCTGTGTCGCACGCTAGGTACACGCTGCTGGTCGGGAAGCCGCCGTTCGAGACGTCGTGCCTGAAGGAGACGTACATCCGCATCAAGAAGAACGAGTACACCATCCCCAGGGTGAGTGCAGTTTATCTACAGGAACTTTATATTATTTTAACATATTACAGATGTAATACAGATATTAACATATAACAGTGTGTACTGAAATAAGTGTTGTTCCCTCACTCGCTCCGTAGCACATTAACCCCGTGGCTACAGCGCTAATCCGGCGGATGTTGCACGCCGACCCTACGCTCCGCCCCTCCGTCGCTGACCTGCTCTCGGACGAGTTCTTCACCTCGGGTTACGTTCCGCTCAGGCTCCCGACGTCCTGCCTCACCGTCCCGCCGAGGTTCTCCATCGCCCCATCCAGCCTGGAGGCCGGCCTGCATCGCAAACCGCTCTCTGTGTACAACAGAGGTACACACACACACACACACACACACACACACACACACACACACTGCTGTAAGGTCTTTGTGTTGGCTTTCCGGAGCTGAAATGTCTTTGTGTTCTGGTGATTGTTTACAGAAACCGACAGTCCGATTGAGAAAATGGTGGAGCAGCCGCTGAAAGAGGAGCCTCCCCAAAGGTCAGAGTTCACGGGGTTCTGCATACCCCCTTCTGTATTCTGGGTGCTGGGTGGGTTCACACGTACGCAGAGTTGAAATACACTGTACAATCTGATAGATGCGTCTGAGACGCCACAGCGTTTTTAAAAATCCCAGCTGTGTGATTGGCTCCCCCCTGAGGGTCGGCCACGCCCACTGGGAAGCGCTATCGTAAGGCGTACGCGTGAATCCATCGTTAAAGAACCACGTACGTTCTCCTGAGTCGGGTCCTGACCGGTTGTTCTGATTCAGGGACGGATCAGACGCGGCCAACTGCCACCTGACCGACATGCTGCAGCAGCTGACGAGCGTGAACGCAGCCAGGCCCTCGGAGCGAGAGCTCATACGGCAAGGTAACGTCCTCACGCCATCTCGGATTCTCTACCTCTAAATCCGTACGTTAAAGCCTGATCCTGAGCGCTCTTCTCTTCTAACAGAGGAAGCCGAGGACCCGGCCTGCATCCCCATCTTCTGGATCAGCAAATGGGTCGATTACTCCGATAAATACGGTCTAGGTAAACACACACACACACACATCTACTCACACACAGTATCTGACTCCACATTTAAAACTGTGGACAACTCTGTTTGATTCAATTCACTGATTCACTACATTTGATTCATGACTGATTCGAATCATGAGTCACTGATTCAGTACCTCCATTCCTGCCTGATTTGATTCATTCTGACTCGACTTCGTTTGATTTCTCCTTTTGTCTGTCTAAAACTCCAGAACACACACCAAGTTTGTAGAATAAGATAAAGCATGAAACAAATGACTCATTTGAATCAGTGAGTCGATTCTGAGTCATTTACTGAGACCAGCGCAGGTTTAGAATAATAATAATAATGGATGTTACTGAGGGGGGTGTGTGTGTGTGTGTGTGTCTCCTTCTGTAGGGTATCAGCTGTGTGACAACAGCGTCGGCGTTTTGTTCAACGACTCCACCCGCTTGATCATGTACGCGGACGGAGACAGTCTGCAGTACATCGACCGCGGAGGGGCGGAGTCTTACCTCAGCGTGCGCTCCTATCCTAACGCTCTCTCTAAAAAGGTATGGCTGTGCTTCATCACGCCTCCCCAGCACTCCCTCCTGTACCGTTGATTCCTGACTTCATCACTGGCCCGTGCTCAAAGCCACTTTCCCCCTTTAGATCACTCTGCTGAAGTATTTCAGGAGCTACATGAGCGAACACTTGCTGAAGGCCGGCGCTAACATAACGCCGCGTGATGGAGACGAGCTGACGCGCCTGCCTTACCTACGCCACTGGTTCCGCACAAAGAGCGCCATCGTGCTCCACCTGAGCAACGGAACGGTGCAGATCAACTTCTTCCAGGTTGGTGTTGCTGATGGAGCAGGTTTGAGTTTCCTGATATGATGTGGTTAAACAGACCAGGACTGGGTTCACTGGTCATCCAGTATGATTCAGGACGCCCTCAGTTCACTAGCGATTCGATTCAGTTCCAAATGATTCACTTCACTACTCATGATTCACTGTCACTTGATTCAGCACCAGTATGATTCAATACACCAATTCATGACCCATTTGATTCAATTCATGAATGAATACAAAATGATTCAAAGCAGTCTTGCGTTGAAGTTATGTTGAATCACTTTGACTTGATTCACCACATGATTCAATAAGTGATAATTTATAAGTGATTTGGTTCAGCAATGAATATGATTCAATACAGTCCTGACTCACTGCTGATTTGATTCAGTTTCATCTGATTCACCTCCATTCCTGACTGATTTGATTCACCACCACTGACTCAATACCCCAATTCATAAATGTTTTGATTCAATTCGGCACCAGTATGATTCAATTCAACCTCAACACAAGACTGCTTTGAATCATTTGGAATTGATTCATGACTTTGATTCAGCAATGGTGCGATTCACTACAACTACTCGCTGCTGATTTGATTGTTACTCGATTCAGCACCAATATGATTCAATTCGGGTGTGATCCAGTAGTCGTATTCCGGTGTAACGTGTTTTTAATTCCTGACACGTGAACCGTTTTCCCTCCCGGCTGTAGGACCACACGAAGCTGATCGTGTGTCCCCTCATGGGCGCCGTGACGTACATCAACGAGCAGCGCGAGTTCTGCACCTACAAGACGAGTCTGATCGAGGAGTACGGCTGCTGTAAGGAGCTAGCCTCGCGCCTGCGCTACGCACGCAGCATGGTGGACAAACTGCTGGCCTGCAAGAGCACAACTAACCCCACCGCCGCCCCCACCACCACCACTACCAACACCATCAGGTCCACCGCCCGCTGACCCACACCACCCCCCTGTTCTGTCTCTCTCTGTATCATGTACATTCCTTTCTGCTGACACTCTGTTTACGTGTTAAGTCTTTTCGTCTGTCTGTTTTTATAAAGCTTTTATGCCTTTACCTGAGAGCCACAACTTAAACACGTGTATTAAACAGACTATTCAAGTTAATAAAGCTCCCTTTTGGTGAAATCTGGGCTTTTCTTCATTACACACACACACACACACACACAGTAGAACAGGTCAAGCTTAAAGAGATTTATTTCCCAGCTGGATGAAGTCTCCATCCATGTTTATAAAACAGAGCTTGGTGTAACTGTATAAAACAATAAATAAAGCCGTCTCTCGCCTCCTGACAGTAACACACACTCGCTTTTCCTTTATTGGAGTTTAAAGAATGCAGTCGAAGGGCATGGCGCGAACGATGATTAAAAACACTTTACCACCGGTTTAGTGATGGTTTACTGTAAACAAAAGAAAAGGCGTTTAATACAGCCCCAATTCCAGTGAAGTTGGGACGCCGTGTGGCCGTTAATCAACACTGTGGTAAGAAGGCGTCGCCGTGCGACTCTCACTCGGCTACACTACCACCACGCTCCCACCACCACGCTTCACATGTCCAGGTTGTAACACTCCAATGTAGAAAGGTTCAGCACTCGTGATTAACGCTCGACTGACTCGTCGTGTAGGGACGGCGATAGACCGATAGATACTTGTTAACGGGGCTGAAGCTGATTATACTCTATACTAGAACCCTCGCAGGACCGTTTCCATGACGATCACATGGCACCAGGCGTTCCCTGAAAGTCTTTTTTCCGAATCGGGACGCATGGGACACTCGGTGTCTATTCCACTCCTCCTATATAGGACGTGTGTGTGTGTGGGGGGGGTTTAGTTGTGGTAATAGGGGTGGAAGGGTCTCTCAGGAGCACAGATGCTCAGTGCAGTGTGTGTGTGCAGCAGTAAACGCGGGAAGCGGGAGGTGAAATACGCCACAAAGCCTTCTGGGACTTCACCCAGCGTCGCCTGAACCTCAGGTGGGAGTTCGTGGTAATGATGCTTCTGAAACACACACACACACACACACACACAGTCAGGTCATGTTAAACCAAACACGTTTTAACGAGGCTTGTGTGGTCGAGATGTCACACGTTGCCATGGAAACGCAGTGTTGATGTCGATGATGATGGTGGTGGTGTAAAAGTACTCACTTTATTTCTCATGGCTCTGAGCAGGTCTCGGACCGAGTGTCCTTTATACGTGCGGAATTTCCTCAGATCTGACAGACAGAGAGAAAAAGAGACGCCGTCACTCGTCTACTCCTCTACTCCTCTACTCTACCGCTCACACGGGTACGGTCCGTTTCGCACTCCTGTGCTTACTTCCCCTGACCAGCGTTTATGTTAGAAGCGTTTACTGTCTGCACTGGGACTAACGGAAGGACGATGAATGCTGTAGAACCGGTGTAGCGAACATGCAGCCAAATGAAAACACTTGCAGTAGCACTAACCGGCCTGTAGGGGCGCCGAGATGTGCATCCTCCAGTTGGTTCTGACCACCGGTCGGCCCGCCGTCTCCAAGCGGACCACGATGGGGCTCTCTGCTGGCTCCTTTTCTATACGATCACTGACGTCCTAACACACACACACACACACACACACACACACACACATTAATACGCATTATTCTGTAGAATCCTATTCTGCATTGAACTTTTTCACTCTTCAGTCTTCCGGACCTGAAAGAACTGCAGCTGTTTGTCCGGCCTCCAGAAAAAGGGATGCTTGAGTACGGAGGCGGTGGACGGACGCGACTCTGGATCGGCGCTGATCATCATCTCGATCAAATCTCTGGCCACCACGTCCTCTACAATCACACGCAAAAATAAATAAGGAAATAAATACAAGAACAAAACGATAGATTTTCCAAAGCAGAGTCTCATTTAAAGACCTTTACACACACACACACACACACACACACACACACACGCACACACATACACACACACACATTTATCAACTGTATATGTAATTTATTTTAATTATATTTATTATATTTATAATGTTATTTATTTTAATTTGATGTACTTAATTATATTTATTATATTTATACATCTATTTTAATTATACTTATATCTATACATTTATTTTCTTTACATTTATTATATTTATAATGTTATTTATTTTAATTTGATGTATTTAATTATCCTGTTTACTTAATTATATTTATTTTTCTACGAATTAATTTTAATTATATTATATTTAAACATTTCTTTATTTTAATTTGATGTATTGAATTATATTTTTATCTAATATTTATTATATCTATACATTTATTTTCATTACATTTATTATATTTATAATGTTATTTATTTTAATTGAATGTATGTAATAATATTTTTACTTAATTATATTTATTATTATACGTTCATTTTAATTATATTTATATGCATGTTATTTATTTTAATTTGATGTATTTAATTATATTTTTATCTAATTATATTTATTATATCTATACATTTATTTTAATTTAGTGTATGTAATAATATTTTTACTTAATTATATTTATTATATAAATTCATTTTAATTATATTTATTATATTTATAATGTTATCTATTTTAATTTGTAGTTTATTTTAATTATATTTATATGCATGTTATTTATTTTAATTTGATGTATTTAATTATATTTTTTTCTAATTATATTTATTATATCTAAACATTTATTTTAGTGTATGATAGTGTATATGTTTACTTAATTATATTTATTACATAAATTCATTTTAATTATATTTATTATATTTATAATGTTATTTATAAATAAATGTATTGTTAATTATATTTATATCTAATTATATTTATTATTATATAAGTTTATTTTAATTATATTTATATACATGTTATTTATTTTAATTTGATGTACTTTTTACTTTACTTATTATATTTATTTTTCTACGAATTCATTTTAATGATATTATATTTATACATTTATTTGTTTTAATTTGATGTATTTAATTATATTTTTATTTGATGATATTTATTATTAAATTATATAAATGTATTTTATTGATATTTAACAGCAGTTCAGTGAGTGGGCGTGGTTAAACCTGAACGTGTCATCGACATGATGAGTAAACTCCTCCCACCGTGTATATCCTCCATGAAGTTCTCCAGACTGTACGCTCCGCACAGGATGTTAGCCTGACGCCGCAGCGTGTCCCCGAACGGGTGCTGCCCTCCGGACACCACGTAATAAAACATACAGCCTGCCGAGAACACGTCCACCGCGCTCGTCTACACACACACACACACACACACACACAGGGTATCAGTCACTGCCTCCATGTTCTCTATTAAATAACACACTTCATGGTGTGCTGTTATAGGAAAATAATCAACACCAGGGTGCTGTTACTGTAATCACAGCACCGCTATTTATTATTATTATTATTATTATTATGATTATATTTATTATTATTATTATTATTATATTTATTATTATTATCATCATACAGGGTTTCCTTTCTCGACCCCGGCGAGTAACTCCGGAGCGATCCAGCCTTCTGTTCCTGGGATTCCGGAGCGCAGGCTGAAACTGTTCCGGCCGTCCGGAAGCTTTTTGCACAACCCAAAGTCGGAGATCACGGCTCGCACGCGCCCCAGCGCTCCTGGGGTGGAGAGGAGAATGTTCCGGGGCTTCAGGTCTCTGTGGACTGAAAAAGGGAATAAAGAGAGCGAGGTTCAGACCGCGTGGACGTGAAGCGGATCCTGTTGCTATTGGTGACGGGAACTCACCGATGTTCAGCGAGTGAAGGTGGTTGAGTCCGCACATCGTCTGCTCCAGCAGGGTCACGGGGTCCAGCCTGGAGTACGGACAGCTCGGGTCTTCAACATACTGCAAACACACACACGCATTTACAGGAGAATACTAAAACCTGGAACTGGGAGGGGTTTTACTGGGATTGTGTCGTCATGGTAAACGTGCGCACACACACACACACACACACACGCATGCATGCACACACGCACGCACACACACGGACGCACACGCACACACACACGCGCATACATGCATGCACACACGCACGCACACACGCGGACGCACACACACACGCATACATGCATGCACACACACACACGCACGTACACACACATGCATGCACGCACACACACACACGCATGCACACACACGCACGTACACACACGCATTCATGCACACACGCACACGCACATGTATGCACACACGCACGTACACACGCACATGTATGCACACACGCACACGCACGTACACACGCACATGTATGCACACACGCACACACACGTACACACGCACATGTATGCACACACGCAAACACACGCACACACACACATGCACACGCATGCATGCATGCACACACACACACACGCATTTTTATAACCCAGATTGTTTATACCAAGGTCATGTGACACAGGTTGACTCCATCTCACACACACACACACACACACACACACACCTGCTGTAAGGTGGCAGCACACAGCTCGATGGCGATGTAGATGAACTGGCGGTCGCGCTCGGTGCAGAAGTAGCGGATGACGTTGGGATGCTCGTCTGATTCTCGTAGCAGCTGAACCTCGCGCTCGGCAAACTCCACGCACTCGGGCAGGATACGCTTCACTGCTACGTGTCGGCCGTCAAACTGACCTCTTCACACACACACACACACACACACACACACACACACACACACACACACACGCTGATTACTCCTCTTCTGTCTAATTCCTGATTCTGATTAACCAATCACAGCGTTCTAGACAGCACTTCTGACCAATCAGAGCACAGAATTCAGCACCTCTCACCTGAAGACGAAGGTTCCCTCAGTACCGTGTCCCAGCACCTCAGCAGGGCAGAAGGAGATCTTCCCCACTTGCAGGCGGTCCGGCTGCAGGTCTGAAAGAGTTGACAGCCGTTACACCGGTGACGTCACCGTCACTCCGCTCAGATAAACAGAGAGACACTCTTCCTCACC
>JAOTRJ010000028.1:16024084-16036005 GCA_028564905.1 Leptodoras praelongus | reverse complement strand
GTGCGTGTGTGTGTGTGGGTGTGTGTGTGTGTGCAGGTGTTAGAGGATTTTCTGTAAGTCTGAGCCGTGTTTAAACTTGTTCAGGGAGAAAAACAAACCCTGAGGGTGAACAGCGTTCCCTAAATCCTTTCACGACTCGAGCGTGTCGATAACGGGTTACAGTGCACAGACGGGTGACGGATTAAAGGAAAAACATTACAAAGCGTATCAGTAAGGTGTTGGGCCACTTCACATGTCACCAGAACAGTTTCTGTCTGCCTCGGCACTGATCCGCGGAGCGCCGAGTGTGTGGTGATCAACACGGCTCCAAAATCTCTCTGTTCAACTGGGTTAAGATCTGATGAGTGTGAAGGCCTGTGTGTGTGTGTGTGTGTGTGTGTGTGTGTGTGTGTGTGTGTGTGTGTGGGTGTGTGTGTGTGTGTGTATATGTAGGGAACACAGGCCGTGTGTGTGTGTGTGTGTGTGTGTGTGTGTGTGTGTGTGTGTGTGTGAGAGAGAGAGGTCGGAAGGACCGAGTGGAATTATCACCGTGATGAAGTGAAATCAGAAATACAGAGAGGGGGTTTTGGTGTGTGTGTGTGTGTGTGTGGTTGTGGTGGAGGGAGGTGAGTTGTGGTGTTAATAAATTGTTAATTATTCTTAATTCTTACTTTTGATTGTAATTTTTTAGTTTATTACTGATTTATTTGTGTATTTTTGTTCATTAATAATCAATTTGTGTTCTGTGTTTATAAATCTTATCTTTATATATTTGTTAATCACTCGCATTATGTATTTGTCTCTCTCTCTCTCGTTCTCTCTATCTCTCTCCCTCTTGTATTCTCTCTCTCTCCTGTCCTCTCTCTATTCTTTCTGTCTGTCTGTCTCTCTCACTATTATTCTCTCCCTCCCTCTCGTTCTGTCTCTCGTTCTCTCTCCCTCCCCATCTCTCTCTCTTATTCTGTCTGTCTGTCTCTCTCTCGCTATTATTCTCTCTCTCTCTCCCTCTCTCTCTCGTTCTCTCTATCTATCTCTCTCCCTGGCTCTTGTCCTCTCTCTCTCTTGTTCTCTCTCTCTCTCTTGTTCTCTCTCTCTCCCTCTCCCCCTCTCTCTCTATCTCTCTCCCTGGCTCTTGTCCTCTCTCTCTCCCTCTCTTTCTCTCTCTCCCTCTCTTTCTCTCTCTCTCTCTCTCTCTCTCTCTCTCTCTCTCTGGCAGAGTCACGCAGCTCCAGCAGCAGTCCGTCCTTCCAGCCAATCCGGAGTCAGATTCCCATCCCTACCGCCCATGTCATGCCCTCCACGGCCCAGAATCCTTTGCAGCGACCCCCAGACTCCCGCTCCAGCTCCTCCAGCTCCAGATCGTCCCTCTGTAAATCCGCATCGTCCCCGAACCTGGAGGCGCAGGATGGAGGCGGAGTCAAACAGGACTGTCTGAGTCGCTACCGCAGCCTCGTCAACGGGTTGGACCACTCTCTGTTCCCCGGAGCGGACCACAACCACACCCGGCTGGACGAGGGTCAGGGGTTCGACACGCCCCCCGTGGAGCCCACGCTGAACCAGTCCGGGCTGCTGGGAGGGTTCGGGCCGGACGTCAGGATGAAGCTGCACATGACCGGACTGGGAGACGGCGGCGAGTATCGGAGCGACGCCTTCCACAGCGCGTTGGATCAGACGTATAAAGTGCTGCCTGAAGCGAGGACGGGAATCCCGAGCTCCTCGGAGTCGTACGGGAAAACGAAGGCGCACCCGGGTGACAACATGGCCGACTGGCAGCAGAAATTCGAGAGCTTGAGAATGCAGGTGGAGCAAATGCAGGTGAGGGAGCACAAACACGTACACCTGTCTGTTATTAACGCTAATAAACGCCTCGTCGTTTCTATGGTAACAGCTCATTCATGTGACTGATACACTCCATCCTGTTGTTGATGAATTTCCTATAGCAGCACAACGCGCACACAGTTAACACAATGCAAATGTTAACTTGTCTAACGTTAAATTAATGTGTGCTGGGTGTTAAACGATGTTCTCTCTCTCTGTCTGTGTCTCTGTGTCTCTCTCTGTCTGTGTCTCTGTGTCTCTCTCTGTCTGTGTCTCTGTCTCTCTGTCTGTCTGTCTGTCTGTCTGTCTCTCCCTCTCTCTGTCTGTCCCTCTCTCTGTCTGTCTCTCTCTCTCTCTCTGTCTGTCTGTCTCTCTGTCTGTCTGTCTGTCTGTCTGTCCCTCTCTCTGTCTGTGTCTCTCTCTCTCTCTCTTTCTCTCTCTCTCTCTCCAGTTATTAGGCAGTGGACAGTACTCGTCTCTGTATCCGTCTCCTCTACAGTCTGAGAGCTGTAAATGGGAGGCGGTGATTAAGGCCAATGAGAGTCTGCTGAAGGAGAAGGAGCTCATCATCGACAGGTACACACACACACACACACACATAATGAGCATGCAGAGCTTAAAACATCAGCATTTTTGATTCACGTCCTGAGGGATTCAGAGTGGAATCACGTTCTCCCCAGGGTGTCGAATCGCCTGTCGTGTTCCTCTGGGTGATGACTGAGCGTTAGTGATCTTTCTAGCTGTGTTGATGACGTGCTCCATCTCACAGGGTGGTTGTGGGGGTTGTTGTTGTGGTTGTAGGCAGAAGCAGCAGCTGTATCAGCTGGAGCAGCGTCTCCGAGAGAGCGAGTTACAGATCCACGGGGCTCTGATGGGGCGAGGAGCTCCGCTCACCGACGTCTGTCTGCTCAGACTGCAGGTCTCGGATATATCCGTCTCTCCACACGGGTTCCTTCAGGAGTTTCTCCCTGGAGTGAATTGTATTTCAAGTTAAAGACATTAAGCCACGAAGCACAACGTTTATTTATATCTTTTAGTGTGTGAATGTTTATATCCAGCTGAGTTCCAGTGATGTAAAGGGGAGAAGTGAGTGTGTGTGTGTGTGTGTGTGAGACAGGAGGCACAGCGTGAGAACGCTTTCCTGCGCGCCCAGTTTGCCGAGCGCAGCGACTCGTTCGCTCAGGAGAAGCTGGAGGCGGACCGGCGTCTGGGGGCCGTGGAGGCGGAGACTCAGCGTCTGAGTGACAGCCTGAAGGAGAGCGCGGAGAAACACGGCGAGGAACTGAAGAAGCAGGAGGAGAGGGTGAGTGCAGCACAACACGGTTCCTACACAAACTGCTGAGGGTGAAACATGGTGTACGGGACACGTGTGTGTGTGTGTGTGTGTGTGTGTTAAAGATCCGCAACCGAGACAAGCACATCAACAGCCTGAAGAAGAAATGCCAGAAGGAGGTGGAGCAGAACCGAGAGAAACAGCAGCGCATCGAGACGCTGGAGCGTTACCTGGCCGACCTTCCCACCATGGAGGACTACCAGAGTCAGAGGAGACGGGTACGAGCAGAGCTCACCTGAGTGCAACACACAGCTACACGCATGCACACAGACAGACAGACAGACACACGCAGACAGACAGACAGACACACGCAGACAGACAGACAGACACACGCAGACAGACAGACAGACAGACACGCAGACAGACAGACACACGCACACACGCAGACAGACAGACACACGCACACACGCAGACAGACAGACAGACACACGCACGCATGCAGACAGACACGCACGCACGCACACAGACAGACAGACAGACAGACAGACGCACACCGACAGACAGACAGACACACACAGACACAGACCGACGCACACACAGACACACACACTGACTGGGTCTTACTAGTGTGTGTGTGTGTGTGTGTGTGGTAGCTGGAGGCAGGAGAACAGAAGGTGGATGAGCTGCAGTCATTGGTGGAGGAACTGGAGGCTCAGCTGAAGGAGGTGCGAGCAGCCAATCGCGCTAAAGACGGACAGCTGGAGGAACAAAAACGCCGAGAGAGGGAGCTGCTCGCTACGGTTACTAGGTACACACACACACACACACACACTTCTAAAGTGCACTGGTGCTCCCAGAACATTATGCATTCCAGATCTACCTGTGTGTGAAATAGTGTTCATCAGCTCATCATGTGGTTTTGTTTTTTGTTTTTTTAATAAAGAGGAGGTTTTTGTAATTAGATAAATTATTTTCCTTAATGAATGTAACATTCTATTATTATTATTAGTAGTAGTAGTAGTAGTATTATTATGCAAATGAAAACCATGCAGTTTATGAGAGAGAAGTGGGCGGGGCCACGTAAGGGGCAGGGTGTGCAGGTTTGTGGGCGTGGCCTGATCAGATATTCATGGAGAAACACACAGGACTGTTTCCTTGGAGAGGAACGCACGATGCAGAACGATGAAAGGTGTGTGTGCGCGCTGTGAAGTCTGCAGGCCCGAGTGCAGGAGGGGTTGGATGATGGAGCTCGGCTGCCGTCTCTGGACATGGAGAAGCTCCGAGAGGAAAACGTGACGCTGAAGGAAGAGCAGCAGAAACTCAAAAAGGTGAAGGCTGTGTGTAAATACCGACGTGGTGGAGACGTTACTGCGCTCGTGCCTTCCGTGCTGAAACGTAAATCTGTCGTTTCAGGTCGTGGAGAAGCAGCTGAGGATGATGGAGCAGCTCGGGTCACAGATCAGGGTGTGTAGTTAATCCTTTCCTTCAGCCAGTGCATGCTAACGTTGACGAGAGCTGAGCTTTTGATTTCACTGTATTATTTAGCAGGAAAGAGACGTTCTGTTGATGGAAGCTGGTGAAACTTGTGGAAACGTGTGTGTGTGTGTGTGTGTGTGTGTGTGTGTGTGTGTGTGTGCACTCAGAGCGTGCAGCAGCAGCTAGCGGAGGAGGAGAGCAGCAGTCAGGCTCTGAGAGACGAGCTGAACTCGAAAGATCAGGAGCTGCAGCAGTTACACTCGGCTGTGAAGGAGGTGACTTAGATACTAATACTCCTATTAATAAGAGGTTGTAAGGTAGTGATCAGTGGTCAGGGTTCAAGCCACAGCACCACCACTGCTGGGCCCCTGAGCAAGGCCCCTGACTTTACAAAGCTGGGATACGTGTAGAGAAGAATGTCACAGTGCAGTAATGTAGACCTGATGGATAAAGACTTCTTCTAACTGACATTTTAATGATTCTGGAGTAATGATTGGCCTGATGGCTCATGGGTGTGTGTGTGTGTGTGTGTGTGTGTGTGTGTGTGTGTGTGTGTGTGTGTGTGTGTGTCAGATGTCCGTGCAGAACCAGGAGCTGATGGAGCAGAGTGTGTGTCTGCGTGAGCGTCTGCAGACCGAGTCGAGTGTGTGTGATGTGAGACTCACTCAGCAGCTGCTCGGTGAAATGGCGTCATGTCTGACTGACCTGCGTTCCCTCTGCAGCGTCCTCACACACACCGCCCACGGCCGAGACCCCAACCTGTCCCTGCTGCTGGGGATCAGCGGTGAGTCTCACTCATACACACTCTCACACACACACACACTGTTAGCTCTAGCATTTACTGTATTGGGATTGTTGTTTAATGGGTAACTAAAATGTGTGTGTGTGTGTGTGTTTCAGCCCCTGCTATATCAGAGCCGTGTGATGATTGGCTGAATCCTGCAGTTCTACAGAAGAAACTCCAGGAGGCACTGCAGCTCAGACGGGACGTGGAGGACCTGCGGAACACCGTCTCAGACCGCTACGCTCAGGACATGGGGGAGAACTGCACCACCCAGTAACCCAGAACCCAAACTGCACCACCCTATAACCCAGAACCCACAGAACCTGATCTGCAACCCAAACCAGATGGACCTGTATAAGAACTGATAGATGATCCAGAAGATCCTAAACTTCACCTAGAACCAGTATAACTGGCAGAACTATTCTTCAGAATCCAGGACGTGGTTGTCAGAAATACACCCAGAACCAGAGGAACCTGCAGGAGAACTGTCAGAACCCAACCTAAAAACACTAACGAGAACCAGCAGAACCTGTGGAACCCAACCTGAGATACTAATGTTAATAACACTACACTTCATTACTATTTTTATAGGAGCGACTTTATATATGAGTATTTTCGGAGCTCTGTGGAGCCCTGGGGTTCTCTGTGGAGCCCTGGGGTTCTCTGTGGAGCCCTGGGGTTCTCTGTTCAGCAGAAGCAGTATTGCTATTTAACGCTAACGTTCCTGTGTGTTCGGGAACCGATGTGATGTGGTTGACAATCAACTGATGATATTTTAAACTTTGTTGGGTTTTTTTTTTTCGTTGCTATGGTAACACACCAGGTGTGACAGACCTGTCGTTATTTGAGACGATAGAGTTTGTATAAACACTGGCTGCCTTTATCTCTGCTGGTCCGCTCGCCCCGGCGCTCCTTCCAGTCCGCTTTATGGTGGCCGGACCTCGGAGCCACGCCCACGTCTGTGAGTACAGGTGGACGAGAACCTTCCAATAACAAGTCGGCGCTTTAACGTTAGAACATTCCGTCACCCTGAACGCTTCACACTGACTGACCCAGTGATGCGGTTTCGCTCCAATGATTCGCTTCACTCATTTGACTCTTTTCAGTGAGTTGATTCGTTCGGTTGATTCACCGACTCACAAATGAATCCTGAAACATCAAAGCTACAAAACTCAAGAAGACACACATTCACTACCTTTAAAAATAAAGAAAAGAAGGAAAAGATTTCTATAAAGTGAGTGTGATTCGGTCCTGCTGATGAACTGATTCACTTCTTTAAAAGAGTCATTTAGATTTGCTGAAAAGAATCGTTTTAAGCGAATCCCTCATCACTGGATCAGCGTGTCTGAAGGCGTTCACTGTATACGATGCATATCATAAACTTCAGCTTCAAGTAGCTTTAAGGTTTGTGTAAGAATTTATGATAACTGAATGCGTTCACCAGTAAAACTTTCATATCTAATTAATTCAGTGGATTTCAGTTCCGTGATTTCTTTTTAGTATTAACAAATTATTTACAGAATGTTTACTGACTTAGTAAAATATAAACAGGAAGCAAATTTTAATACTTTAATATTTTTAGTATATTAAATTACAATCAGCAGGGATGATTTATTTGGCCATCTGATTTTAAAAGTAATTTTTCCCCATGCCTCGTTCTGATTGGTCGAAATCTGCTCGGTGAAACGAGCTGGACGTTACACCATTCTCCATATTCACTCAGAGTTTATAAAATATTGTTGTGTGATATAAAGATTGCAGTAGTGTGTGAAAACCGGCATCATGTTGACATTAATTTATTTTGTGACGTGTGAGTGTGATCCACACAGCGCCGTAAAGTTTCATATTTCACGCAGCAGAAATGATCTTTCTTTCCCGTCGTTCATCCCCAGATTGTTTGGTGTAGGAGGTGTAATGCATTAAGTCTTCCAGATGTGTGTATGTGCGAGTCTCCTGCCGTGTTCTGGAGCACTGAAACACGGTCACGGTGCCTCGTTTGCTTTTATCTCAGCCTCATCCTGACACTAAAACACAGATGTGTGTGTCTAATGACTTTGTACAAATAAAGTTTTGTTTTCTCAGATTTGAATGGAACCGTGGTGGTGGTGAGTCAGGTGTGGGTTTAAGTAGATGGAGGAAGCTGTAAACACTCCTTCACTAAACACTCGGCCGGTGCTGGGAGTCGTTGCTTTGCTGTACAGGCTCAGGGATGCGTCTGATTGGTCGCTTCGGAGGAAGTGATGTCATGCAGCAAAGCAGATCAAAGCTGTCCAAGGGGTACTGGGTGAGATTTAAATTCATGAGATGGTTAAGTGTGTGTGTGTATGTATGAGTGTGTGTGTGTGTATATATGTATGACTGTGTGTATATGAGTATGTATGTATGACTGTGTGTGTGTGTGTATATGTGTGTGTGTGTGATTGTGTATATGAGTATGTATGTATGACTGTGTGTGTATGTGCGTGTGTGTGTATGTATGTGTATGTGTGATTGTGTGTGTATGTATGTATGACTGTGTGTATGAGTGTGTGTATATGAGTATGTATGTATGACTGTGTATATGTGTTTGTGTGTGTGTATGTATGTGTGTGTGTGAGTATGTGTGTATGACTGTGTGATTGTATGTGTGTGTGTGTATGACTGTGTATATATATGTGTGTGTGTGTGTGTGTGTGTGATTGTGTATATGAGTATGTATGTGTGTACGAGTATGTATGTATGACTGTGTGTGTATGTATGTGTGTGTGTGTATGTGTATGTGTGATTGTGTGTGTATGTATGTATGACTGTGTGTATGAGTGTGTGTGTATATGAGTATGTATGTATGACTGTGTGTATATGTGTGTGTGTGTATGTATGTATGTGTGTGTGTGAGTATGTATGTATGACTGTGTGTATATCTGTGTGTGATTGTGTGTGTGTGTGAGTATGTATGACTGTGTGTGTGTGTATGTATGTGTGATTGTGTGTGTGTATGTATGTATGACTGTGTGTATATGTGTGTGTGAGATTGTGTATATGTGTTTGTGTGTGTGTATGTATGTGTGTGTGTGAGTATGTATGTGTGTGTGTGATTGTGTGTGTGTGTATGTGTGTGTGAGTATGTATGACTGTGTATATGTGTGTGTATGTATGTGTTTGTGCGTGTGTGTGTATGTGTGATTGTGTGTATATGTGTGTGTGTGATTGTGTGTATGTATGTATGACTGTGTATGTGTGTGTGTGTGTGTATGTATGTATGACTGTGTATGTGTGTGTGATTGTGTGTGTGTGTGTGTATGTCTGTCTGTGTGTGTGATTGTGTGTGTGTCTATGTATGACTGTGTGTATGTGTTTCTGCGTGTGTGTGTGTGTATGTATGTGTGTGTGTGTGTGTGTGTGTGTGTGTTTTGACTCTACCTCATCCACACACTTGCTTAAAAAAAACACTCTCCAGTCTTTGCTTTTATTTTTTGCATATTGTATTTCTATGATGTAACTGGTGGGCGGGGCCTCAACAGCAAGGCAGCAGTGGGTGTCAGACCGCACTGTAGGAGTGTTTGGTCATCATCGCTATGGTAACACTGATGTGGGAATGCGCTGATGATGTCATAGGGGGGTCCTCCAGAGCCTCTGTGGTGATGTGATGGAAAAAAACAACTTACACACTGATCAAAGACTTTATGTAAGAACACACACACACACACACACACACACACACACACTGATACGGTCTCACCTGTGAGCGTCCAGGTATTGGCGAAGATGTCTGATAGTCTCAGAGTAAAACATCTTCAGGATAAAGGTCTTCTCCCCGTCCTCGGATTTCACACGCAGACTGGAGATCTCAGACGCTTCATCACACTCTGGTCTACACACACACACACACACACACACACACACACACACACACACACACTAAGTTTTAGTTCTATTAATGATGCACAGCACTGCTGAGTTCTGGATTCTGATTGGTCAGACGGTGCTGATTCATTTTCTACCCAAAGCGCGGGTCTGTAGTAGAGCACTCGTTTAAATAAGGTCATGGTTTCCATAGTAACCGCTCATTCACAGGCACGAGTCAAAAATTGCAGTATTTGGTAAATTGCTGTTTCATAAGAGGAATAAGACACTTAGGGATGTGCCGTTAGAGGAAACTAATCAACTTTAATGGTAACCGTAGTAACACAACTCTAAGAAATACTATAAACATGTTATTTGTAGTTGTAGGATGAATGAGGAGAGATTACCTTTCTCTCAGAGTCTGTAACGCAGGAGTCTCTATTACACTCGATACGCAACGCTCAGCTCCCTCACAACCCTACACACACACACACACACACACACACATTAAACAAACGGTCCACAGTGCCAGCCAGTGACCATTTAGAACACTGTCCCAGGACTGGTTTAGATCTTTAGTGACTTTACAAACTGATCTCATGCATAGCCCCGCCCCCAAATCAGTTTTATATACAAGAATGAATCAGTGAATCAGTGACTCAGTAACTCAGTGAATCAGGGACTCTGTGAATCAGTGACTCTGTGAATCAGTGACTCGGTGAATCAGTGACTCGGTGAATCAGGGACTTGGTGAATCAGGGACTCAGTGAATCAGGGACTCAGTAACTCAGTGAATCAGTAACTCAGTGGCTCAGAGAATCAGTGATTTAGTGAATCAGGGACTCAGTGACTCAGTGAATCAGTAACTCAGGGACTCAGTGAATCAGGGACTCAGTGACTCCATGACTCAGTGAATCAGGGACTCAGTGAATCAGGGACTCAGTGAATCAGGGACTCAGTGAATCAGTAACTCAGTGAATCAGTAACTCAGTGAATCAGGGACTCAGTGAATCAGGGACTCGGTGAATCAGTGAATCAGGGACTCGGTGAATCAGGGACTTGGTGAATCAGTGAATCAGGGACTCAGTGAATCAGGAACTCACTGAATCAGTGACTCAGTGACTCAGTGAATCAGTAACTCAGTGACTCAGTGAATCGCACCTACAGATAAATGAAAATACTGTGAGAAATATGATTCTGTGTAACCACTCCCAGCATGCACCTGGCTCTTCAGGGTTTCAGTATATCATCACATCTGTGTGTGTGTGTGTGTGTGTGTGTGTGTGTGTGTGTGTGTGAGGCTGTGACCTGCAGATGGTGTTTGAGTGATGAGCGAATGTTCAGCACGTTTCCTCCTTTCACCACACGCTCCGGGAGTTTATTCAGGAACTGCTGCATTGACAATTTCCTGTCTGAACACACACACACACACACACACACACACACACACACTGCTCACAAAGATCATAACATGCAACACACAACTGATGCAGAGGAAGAACCTGAATAAAACAAAAATACAAATGTATTTAAATGTTCCCTAAAATATTAAACTGTACTTTTAAAGATGAGTCTTTATAGACAAACACGATGGAATGTACATTTATAAGTAAATATGACAATAAATTAACATTAAAAATGACATTAAAATAAATCTTTGTGTGTTTTTCAGACCTGCTCTGTGGCCGCGGGCGGAACTGAGCTGTTTTGCACTGGCGTCCTCTCTGTAACGCATCACTTCCTGTTCTGACCCTCCAACTGTGTGACCCTTACCCGGAAACTCCGCCCTGAACTCCTCCTCCCGCCTGTCGTCCACCTGCCATCACACAACGTTTACACACAACTACACTCACACACTGGACCCCTGAGATCACACACACACACACACACACACACACACCTGAAAGAGCACGCCCTGAGGAAACCTGTCCTGCAGCTCAGAGGGAAAAAATCCCTCCATCAGGTCCTGAAGGAATCTCTGAGGACGAGAGGAGAAGAAACCACAGACGATCAGTGACGGAAAGAAACACATCTCCATAACCGGCAGAAAAGTATTACACAATATACACAAAAATAACACAAGTGTGTGTGTGTGTGTGTGTGTGTGTGACCTGTGTCGGGGGTTGTGTGTGTGTGTGTGTAACCTGTGTCAGGGGTTCTGTGTGTGTGTGTGTAACCTGTGTCAGGGGTTGTGTGTTTGTGTGTGTGTGTATGTGTATGTGTGGGTGTGTGTAACCTGTGTTAGGAGTTGTGTGTGTGTGTGTATGTGTGTATATGTGTGTGTGTAACCTGTGTGGGGGGTTGTGTGTGTGTGTGGTGTGTGTGTGTAACCTGTGTCAGGAGTTGTGTGTGTGTGTATGTGTGTGGTGTGTGTATATGTATGTGTGTAACCTGTGTCAGGAGTTGTGTGTATGTGTGTGTAACCTGTGTCAGGGGTTCTGTGTGTGTGTGTGTTACCTGTGTGGGGGGTTGTGTGTGTGATACCTGTGTCGGGGGTTTTGTGTGTGTGTGTGTGTGTGTGTGTAACCTGTGTCAGGGGTTCTGTGTGTGTGTGTTACCTGTGTGTGTGTGTGTGTGTGTGTGTGTGTGTGAGATACCTGTGTCGGGGGGTGTGTGTGTGTGTGATACCTGTGTGGGGGGTTGTGTGTGTGTGTGTAACCTGTGTCGAGGGTTGTGTGTGTGTGTGTGTGTAACCTGTGTCGGGGGTTTTGTGTGTGTGTGTGTGTAACCTGTGTCGGGGGTTGTGTGTGTGTGTGTGTGTGTGTGTGT
>JAOTRJ010000028.1:15877032-15887983 GCA_028564905.1 Leptodoras praelongus | reverse complement strand
CCTGTGTGTTTTTGTGTGTGTGTGTATATATATATATATATATATATATATATATATATTTGTATACACGTGAAGAATGTTGTATCCGTGGTCTCACTGGTCTTTTGTGTCTCTGCACAGCTGCACATGGGAAAGCAGGCTGAGGAGCAGCAGAAATATGGAGAAAGGGTAAACATCCCACTTCCATCATTCTGTAAATCCTCTAATCAAATCTTACTACCTGCAGCTGTGATTATTTTTTATTATTATTTTAACATTTTTGTTTACAGCTTGCGTATCTTCAGAGCTCGCTAGACAAACTGAACGAGGCGATAAAGTTGGCTAAAGGCCAGCCAGACAGCGTTCAAGAAGCCTTGCGCTTCACCATGGACGTCATCGGGGGAAAGTTAGTCACCGCACTGGCACGCAGTCTCACCTTAATTACTACCATGATTACTTAAACGTTTGTTGCATCCTTTATTTTTCCTTTTCAGATTTAACTCTGCTAAGAAGGACAACGACTTCATTTACCACGAGGCCATGCCATCTCTGGAGGCGCTGCCTTCAGTTAAAGGTAGTTCAGGTTATGGTTATAGATCACTCTGGTGATGTATGATCATAATCAGAGCTCTGTGTGACGTTTCGGCTATACATAATGCATCACTAGATTTGTTTGCTAACAAATATGTTAAAAGTTTGACGTTTAACCAAAAAAAATTTACTCAAACATATCCGTACCTTCTCCAGGTGCGCCGCTAGTCAAAGCCTTACCCGTGAATCCGACGGACCCAAGCGTGACCGGACCGGATATCTTCTCCAAGCTGGTGCCGATGGCTGCTCACGAGGCCTCGTCTCTCTACAGGTTGCGTTTGCTAAACACGAAATTGTGCTAACTGATGAAACGTGAATAAAAACTGGTCTGGCTGATTAATAACCTTATAAATATAATCGTCATCCACAGTGAAGAGAAGGCCAAGCTGCTACGAGACATCGTCGCAAAAATAGACAGCAAGAACGAGACTTTAGAGTGAGTAACAAAAACCTGACTGCGAGATCTCTGAGCATTTTTTTAACAGAATAAATAACTAGTCTTCTTTCTTCAGACAATTCATGGACTCCTTAAATCTGGACCCAGACTCTGTGGACAACATGGACATGTACAACAGCATTCCCTCTGTCCTCATGGAGAAGTGTGCGGCTCTGAGCGTGAGACCGGACACCGTGAAGAGCCTCATCCAGTCCATGCAGGGTTGGGTTTATTCAGAAGTTTAAGTACTTGTTTTGTATAAAGTATCCTCTGAAGACACCATGCTCATTACAATCTGTTTATCTCAGTGCTGTCGGGCGTGTTCACCGATGTGGAGGCTTCCCTGAGGGAGATCCGGTCTGTACTAGACGACGATGCAGCAGGTGACCGGAAGCTGGAGGAGGTCGCAGGGAAGCAGAGTGTCCCGGCACAACCTGCCGCCATATCCGAGCTCCGCAGGGACCTCGAGAAATACCTGGAGGCCCACGAGAAAGCAAGCTTCACCAACACAGAGCTTCACCGGGCCATGAATCTGCACATTAGCAATCTGCGACTGCTGGGTGGACCACTGGACATGCTGAGAGACGCCCTGCCCAGACCACAGCTTTCTGAAGGTGCATCCATAAAGAAAGATCTCTCCACTGTTGAATGGTGGCCTAACTGTTAATCCTTTAATTCACTGCTGTTTTTCACTGCCAGATGAAGTAGCAGGTCTCCAGTGCATGAAAAGGATTCTGGGTAAAGTACAGGAGATGAAAGACCAGCGCAGTTCTCTTGAGAAGCAGCTGAGAGAGCTGATCCAGCAGGATGATATCACGGCCGCTTTAGTTACCACCGAGAGGGGTGACATGAAGGTATTGGAGCATAATTTGCCATACTTAACAGGTGATTATAGACTAGTATACCAGATACTTCTTTCTGGGTTTCTCTAATTTGTCATTCTGCCTTCTCAGAGGTTGTTTGAGGAGCAGTTAAAGAAGTACGAGCAGGTAAAGGTGTACATCGATCAAAATCTAGCTGCTCAAGAGAACATCCTGAAGGCACTGACTGACGCGAATGTTCAGTATGCAACAGTACGCAAGAGCTTGGCCGAGACGGAACACAAGTAAGAGTGGAGAAGGGAACGTTTTTCTGCTAAATTAACTTCTGTAGAATTTTTTGTATTAGTTTCATGTTTACTCTGCAGATGGAACAGTACGGTCCAAATGCTCGTTGCTTCCTATGAAGCCTATGAAGACCTGATGAAGAAATCACAGGAGGGAAAAGAATTCTATGAAGACTTGGAGGCTAAGGCTTCTCGCCTCTTAGAAAAGGCTAAGGCCATCTGCAAGACCAGGGAAGAAGAGAGACAAGGCATTTTGGAAAAGTAAGAAGCAGTGTAGCTTGTTTAAATGTAAATGGTCTCTTCACACTAACTATTCCTTGGTTATTCATCTCTCTGCCCCGTAATGTACAAAGGGCCAGCTTTGATGTAATCATTTGTACCTGTTAGTTGGTTAGAAGTTTAAATAACCGTACATGCTCAGTAACCTTAATTGTTTTCCAACTTCTTGCAACAGAGAGCTCCAAAAAAAGGTTCCTCAAAGGCCCACAGCCCCAAAGCCAGCCCAAAAGAAAGCCCCAGACATGGATTCCTCTGTCATAGAGGACCCTGAAATAGCCAAGCTGAATGCTGCCATTCTAGCCTTAGGTGGAGACCTGCCAGAAGATCTTCGTAGTTTGCCCCCTGAGCTTGCTCTTCCCATGATGCCAGAGGCTTTTCATCCAGGGGCAGCTGCTGTATATGCACCACCCCGATTTCCTCCCAACCTACCACCTCCAGAACTTCTTGCACAAATCTCCCGTTTTACACTTCCCCCAACCCAGGGATTTAACCATAGTCTGCCCCCAGGCGCCATGCCACCAGGCCCCCTGCCACAGCAACATCAGGTCCCTCAGATGCCCCACCCTCAAGTCTCTCAGCTTCCTTCAGTGCCTGGGTATCGTCCTCCATCTTTACAAACCCAGCCAGCTGTATCTGGCCCACCAACTCCCATTCGCACATCCACCACCACTGTGGACAGTGTGCAAACACCTATTACCAGTTACACTCCAGCACCAGGACAGCCAGCTGTGCCTGCAGCCACCCCTGGACACCCTATTCGCACTCCTGTTGTATATAACCCTCCCCCTCCAGTGGCTTCTCAGCCTCAATATTTGCAACAGCCTGGTGTTTCTGTGAGCCAGACACCTCAAGGACTAGAAGCTTCTCAGTCCCACCAACCATTTTCCCAAGTTTGCAGTCAGGGCCAACCACAACCAAGCCCACCACAGCCATATTTCCAACCAGTGCCAGCTCAGCAGCAGATACCTGCACCTGTAACTAGGCCTCAGCTCCCACAACAAACTCAGCCCCACTATCTACACCACATGCCGCAACAGAGACCATCTGGACCACCTAATCTTCAACAACGGCCATTTAACATTCACTCTACACCATCTGCACTGCCCCAGCAGGTGTACCCCCCTGTTTCTTTTGTTCCTGGTTGCCAGCCTGTGAATGCCATACCTCCAAATCAGCTGCCCCATCATTCCATGCAACCACAAATGCCCCCATCCTCCCAGTCAATGCCTCAAGTTTCTATGCCCCATTTACCAAATGTAAAACAACAAATGCCCCCTTGTTCCCAGCCCTATATGCCCCCAGTCAGTCAGCAAGTACATCCTATTCCTCCTTCACAAGCACCCCTTTCCTCACAGCAGGTACCACCTGCAGGCCAGGGGCAAATGCCTCCCAGTGTACAACAAATACCTCAGCTGTCTCAGCCACAAATGCTACAATCTTCCCAAATGTCTCCCCCTCATCACCTGCAAATGCCTGCAGCTTCCCAACCAATCTTGCATCCATCTCGTCCACCAGTGCCCAGTGTTTCCCAACCATTACCACACCCCTCCCATCATCATATTCATCCTCCCTACCAGCCAGCATTTGCAGCAGCCACACCAAGGGTTCCAGTCCCCGTCCAGCCTCAGTTACCTCCAGTGTCTCCGTCAGCACAGTTCCCTGTACAGACCAATGCACTTCCTTCACAGGCCCATGGCGGTCTTCCCTCACAACACCCTCTTGGACCTCATCCTTCAGTGCCCCCACAGATCACCAAGCAACCCATCAGCTTGCCTCAGCACCACCTCCCTCCTCACTCTACACCTGTAGGGTATCCTGGTGGTATTCCTATAGTTCCCCACCACCAGTCCACCGTTCCTCAGCATCCCCAGGCTCTGCCACCACAGGCACCATCAGGTGTGCCAGCATCTTACCCAGGGCCACATTCTGGTATCATTCCTCCTGGACCAATCCAGCATTCTGGACCAGTTACACCTGGACTTCAGTCACTCCCTCAGGGTATAATCCCACCATCTTCCACTGCACCAGGGGCTTCACCAAGCAGTGTCCTCTCTGCCCCGTCGTCTGCTCAATCACCAGGACCTTCCTCACTAGGTATCGTGCCTCAGAGACCATCTCCTGCTCTTACACCTGTTGCCGGTGCAGTGATACCACAAACTGCGACAACACCGCTACCCTCATCTGGCCCCTTGCCCTCATCCAACTCACTGTTTCAGCACCAGAATTCCAGTACAGATGATCTTCTCTCCTCAAGCCCAGAGAGTCAACATGGAGGTAGCAAAGATACTGCCAATGTCTTATTACCCACCAAGGCTGACCCTCAAGAAGAACACCATCGCAAGAAATCGGAGGGAGTGAAGATTATTCAAGGTGATCCATATCAGGCTCCAGAGAGGGTCTCGCAGCTTTGTGTGGAGCTCGAAAGGTTTCGGTCAACTGTCCAGTCTTTGGAGCGTCCCTCAGGAGAGGGAGGTTTATCAGAGCTTGATGCTCGATGGAAAGAGCTGCAAGATCAACAAGAAAAGGATTCTCGTCAGCTCTCCATCGCCATAGCTCGGTGCTACACAATGAAAAATCGCCACCAGGATGTCATGCCTTATGACTGTAATCGAGTTGTTCTGCACTCTGGCAAAGATGACTACATCAATGCCAGCTTTATAGAGGACCTTTCACCGTATTGTCCCCGTCTTATTGCAACACAGGCCCCCCTTACTGGAACTGCTGCTGATTTCTGGCTCATGGTCTACGAGCAGAAAGTGTCTCTTATTGTAATGCTAGTGTCTGAGCAAGAACTTGAAAAGGTAAGGCCCACATACACAAAGCGTTATGTCAGACCACCCTTAATTTTTGAGTCAGACAAGTGCATTTTTGGTTTCTTTTACAGCAAAGAGTTCTGCGCTACTTTCCATCCGAAAGAGGACAGCAGATCACTCAAGGCTCAATCACACTCAGCCTGACTACCCAGAAAAACACAGCCACTCACGTGGAGCGCATGATTGGACTGCAGTATCGAGATCAGAGCCTGAAGCGCACCGTCATCCACCTACAGTTCACCTCATGGCCTGAACTGTAAGGATCCAACAGACAGAAAGACCCAGGGTTATCTTTAATCAAAGGGATTAAAGAAGCACAATATAAACAGCTTTTTTTCTCTCTTTTCTCTCAACAGCGGCTTGCCAGAGAGTAAAAGTAACCTCATTCGGTTCATTCAGGAAGTTCATGGACATTATCTTCTCCAGCGCCCTTTACACACACCTGTCGTGGTGCACTGCAGGTGAGTTACTGAGATGTTCAACCCTTGGTATTCAAAAAATTGAACAGATTTACCTTGGGTACTTGTAATTTTCAGCTCCGGTGTTGGCCGAACTGGAGCCTTCTGCCTGTTGTATGCTGCACTACAAGAGCTGGAGGCTGGGAATGGAATACCTGACTTATCCCAGCTGGTGAGGAAGATGAGACAACAGAGGAAAAACATGCTACAAGAGAAGGTGTGTATTTGTGTGTGTGTACACAACAATACACCACAAACACATTAACACTTATTTCTTTGCTGACAGTGCCTATGTGTCTAGACTAGGGTTAATCTAAACTGAAATCTAAGGAACCTAGACTTCTGGGTAACAGAACTGGTGTTGTCTTACTATGTTTTATACAGTTACACCTAAAATTCTGCTATGAAGCAGTCTTGAAACATGCAGATCAGGTGCTTCTGCGCCGTGGCATCATTACCACCCCGAGCCACAAGTCCACAAACAGCACAGCAGTTAAGGTAAAACACTTTTAGATCAGCATCAGAATTACATTTGGACAAATATTGATGAACTCTGATCCAACAATAAACCCTGATGTGTCTTGTCTGTGTAGCAGTACTCACAGCCAGAGGCTCAGGATATCGTTCTTGGAGGTGATATGCCCATTAGCTCCATCCAGGCTACGGTTGCAAGGCTCAGCATCCGCCCACCCAGCGTTGAGTCTGACCAAGACCCAAATCAGGAACCAATACCTTCTGCTGCTGCAGGACTAGAACCTGAGTTGGCACTAGTCCAGGACCACCAGGCTCCTTCTCCTACCGACACTGTTCCTGCCTCACTAAGTCCCCCAATTTCCTGCCCTGCATCTCCAGGTAAGATGCAGACCCCATCACCTCCTAACTACCAGGGTAACGGGTTTGAGGGAGCCACCCCCTTGCCAGACTCCAACAACCATGCTCCACCTGAAGCAGCTCCTCCAGCACTGTCATCCCTGGACCTTCTGGCTTCGCTAACACCTGAAGCATTTACACTCGACAGTGGTTGCCGTGGCAAACAGCGAATCAGCAAGCAAAGCTTCTTCCAGGTGCAGGAAGGCCAGGGTCTGCAGGGTCCTCCAAGTGGAGATGACCCACTCAGCACCCTGGATCCCCTCTGGACTCTCAACAAGTCCTGAGGTCCTGGAATCTTTTTTGATGAGGCCACTTCTGTTAATGCCTTAGTGTTCAGTATTCCCATTCAGCATTTTCACTGCTTATCAGCTAGCCTTTATTAGTTGAATCCATTATAATCGGAGCAGAGAAATGCTCAGATTCCTGAATCCTTGTTTATGGCCCGTACCTCTGGGACCACCTCACTGTGTGTCAGTCCCTGTGTATCTCTACAAGTCTGCACTTTTCTGGTACTGCCCTCCTTTTTCCTTAAAGCTGTTTCTCAGCATGCACACCTCTTCTGAAGATGAGCTGGGCCTTCTAAACAGACATCTGCATCTCAATACCAAGAAAAAAAAAATCATGGAAATCAAAAGGTGGACTCAACGAGCACTTCATTCAAGGGGACAACAGATTCGTCACAGTGGTGGTTTGCTTCAATCTTAAGAAAATGTATTTTAGTATTTAAAAGAGGAACCCCAGTTGACTTTGTCAAACCCACGTTGCATAACTGATCTAAATTAGTCACTACTTGCTGTTTGCATCGTGGCTTATTAGTCCTCAGCTACCACCAAGCTGTGAAATGGAAAGAATCTGATAAACAAAGTGCTAACTTTATTTTCACACAACTGAAAACCCCAGCGAGGACCAGTTCACAGAATCACATTTAAATAATGCTAGCTGCATTCTACTAACGTTATAAGCTAACTTCTCTCGTTAGCTGTTTTTTGGGAGAGAATTTGCTAACTTTATATATGGCTAAGTGACGCTGGTATGCCGTGTACTCACTTTCCTATAACACATTATGAACGTATAACTTACTTCTGATTCAGCGCACCATAACTTGACATTGAGTTGATTCTTTCTGCCTTGTTAAATGTTGTACATATCTTAATTAAAAATCGATCTCTTCAAATCATTCCTTACCTGCGTTGCCTTTCCTTGGAAAGAAGAAGAAGAAGAGCTTTCAACCGTTAAACATGTCATTAACCCACTCCTCCGTTTGATAGCAGGCACACCAAAGTGTCGATTCTTGTGTTAATGTGCGCTGATGAAATAAACAAGGACAAGGTAGAAGCTGCATCACACCACCCAGAACTGTCGGATAACCAAGGTATGAACACCTTTTTTATTTGCAAATTAGTACAAAGATCTATTCCCATGATAACCAATAGAACATTGTATTAGTTATATATGCCTTGCATGGTGCAACTTCCCAGCATTTGCATCCCTGGACTACAGCTCAAGGGTGTATGACATTTCTAAGCATTCTAACGTTATAGAAAATCCGCCACGAATGGCAAAAATATGTTTGCATGATACAATGTGCAACAGAGGTTATGCAGTGCTTACGAATAAGACCTTCAGTTGTTGTCCAGCTTTAATGAGACAGCGTGACCAGTGGGTTTAAAGGGATTCTTCACCAAAACGCCGGTGTGGCTGCAGGTTTTCCTTCCAGTCAAGCATCAGCCACCTGTTTTCAATCAACAGATCTAATCAGTGGATCTTGGCTTTCAGTAGTGTGTGGTTTCTGCTTGGTTGGAAAGATAATGCACTCACACACCGGCCCTCTGTGGAGAAGACTGAACCCCACTGGTGTCCATCAAGGTTCCTGAACTTTCAGTGAAAACATCCTGATCTTTTCCAGACTTTCTTATTTATTGTAGACAATTTACAATAAGGCTTCAGTCTTTAGAAGCTGTAATTGAGGGAATAACAGTCTAGTGGCGACTGACGGCAATTTTGAATCTAAAATTTCTGGACAGACGGTACATTCTGCCCTGGATACAAACCTTCTGAAGTGTAAAAACACACACTCGGTTGGAAGATTGTATCCTGCATATTTGTCAGATTGCCTACCTTTTAATGAATAGCATTACTTAATTTGCATGCATTCACCCACTGCACAGAGTACACACCAGCCTTAAGCACCAGCAAAGTGGACCAGTGCTTTTTCCAATCCACTACTCTGGTACCGGGAGCTGGGATAATGTAAAAGCTCAAGCTTGGCACCAAGATGGGCTGCGGCTTACAGCTGATTGGTTACGGGTCTTATATTATTAGAGGAAAGCTAGTCTGATGTTGGTACCGCCGTTTCCAATGAAAGACACGGAAGTCACGGAAATGTAAAGCCTCCTCGTCAGTGATGCAGCTACAGCCGATCTGAACTGCTGACCCAGTGCACTACTGAGGCTGTAATCATGAACGTGCTTTAACAGTCACCTCCAATAGAAAAGGGCGTGAATTTGGTCCGAGTGTGAAAAACATTAACGCTCATTTTTGACTGATAAACCCAGACTTGGAATAAATGGATGACCGGGGTTTACCAGTTTACATTTAATCCTTACTGGGTACCAGAAAATGAGTGCAAGTGGAGTTCAGCTGATTTTAGACTTTTGGTTGTAGCGAAGAATCCAAAATCGAAAACAAAGTACAATGACATCGAGTGTGACCGCAGCGTAACCCCGCTTATCGGTTCAACACACACCTCAACACACACCCACATGCATATCTTTAGATCTCAGCATCGTCCTCATCATCATCATCATCATTAATAACCCCAGTATCTGTGCTACCGTCATTCTCACGTCACACACACACACACACACACACAAAATACAGAAGAAAACAGTTCATATACCTACCAAACTAACTTTGGAAACTAACTGCACACACACACACACACACACACACGCGCACACACACACACGCGCACACACGCGCACACACACGCACACACACACACGCGCGCCACACACACCTACCTTAATATTTACATTCATATTGCTAATAATATTGCTAATAATTGAACTTTAAATTGAACTCTGTGCTGTTTTGTGCGTTTCTACTCGGCGTATACGGGCGAGTGTGTGTTATAACATTACGACGTGGTCGAAAATTTTTAAGAGGCTTAAAAAAAAACCCAACACATTCATTGATTTTCTGTTGATCTCTACATGTAGTGTTTGTAAAGGAACCGGGAGGCGCCTGTGATTATCCGAGTTAAATCCAGAACAGACGTTCAGGTTTAAAAATAAATAAATAACTAAAGTAGCAAAACTGTTAAGGAATCTTTTTCTATATGATAAAAAAACGAAAAAGGTAGCTTCAGTTTTGAAAGGCAGCCAGCGCGTTACGGTGGAGCGACACGATATTTGAATGATAGGAATATATTTATGTAAATCATTACATCGTTTACTACTGTTACATAATTCAGTACTGATTTACCGAGGATGTAAATGAGAACTGAAAGCCGCAGATGTGTCGTTGGAACTGCGCCGGCTGAACGAAGCGGTGATGAAGAGATGATGAGTTAAACGACAGGAGACTTGTTCTCTCGTGAGGTAAAGGCGATTAGTTTAGGAAAGACTAAAGGAAGGGTACGAGGCGGCGGGGTACGAGTCCGGGTCATACCAGGGGTGTTACGATTTGGAATGAAATGGAATCAATGCAACAAACGCATTATAGAAGCAGCTGATATCATCATCATCATCATCTGCAAATCAGCTGTGAAGATGGACACCAGGTGAACTGTACTGTATCATATCACAGCAGATTGTGTTACACTCCGTATATCGCACGCTGAAGCCCGATGTCCCCGCGCCCCAATGTCCACGCACCCCAATGTCCACGCGCCCCCGACGTCTCCGCGCCCCCGACGTCCCCGCGCCCCCGACGTCCACGCGCCCCCGACGTACGACCTGTTCAGTAGTAGGACTGTCGTTTCTCTCTCGTCCAAAGCACCCGGAGAAAGAAAAGCGTTTGCACATCTACAGCGACAGGACGCAGACCCTCGCCGTCCAGGTGAAGACTAATATATAATTAAAGTTTAAATTAGTCAGCGCTTTGTATACATTAAAGATCTGACAAGAAGATACGAGAGCTTCGTACAAACGGTTAGAATTTACTAATTCACTAATAAATAATGGATTTGTTTAAATATTAAAAAGTGACACGTCTCCCAAAACACACACACACCACACACACACCCCTCCTTTACAGGGTCATCCCATTAGTCCTTAGGAACAAGTCACTCACTCACTCACTTCCTTTACAGGGTCATCCCATTAATCCTTAGGAACAAGACACACACACACACACACACATCCTCATTGATGGAATGATATGAAATGTTCATTTTAAATGCCAGGTGATGATGTCA
>JAOTRJ010000028.1:15482827-15494259 GCA_028564905.1 Leptodoras praelongus | reverse complement strand
AGAAACTGACCAAACTCAACCAATTCCACAGAAACTGACCAAACCCAACCAATTCCACAGACACTGTGACCAAACTCAACCAATTCCACAGAAACTGACCAAACTCAACCAATTCCACAGAAACTGACCAAACTCAACCAATTCCACAGAAACTCACCAAACTCAACCAATTCCACAGAAACTCACCAAACTCAACCAATTCCACAGACACTGTAACCACAACTTGATCACTCTTACAAAAACAAACACAACCATTCTCACAGAAACTGTGACTGAACTTGACCATTCCCACAAAATGTATCAGCAAATTTGGCAACACCCTCAGAAATAGTGACTGAACTTGTCCACTCCCCACAAACATTATGACCCAAATTGTCCACCCCTGCAGAATCAGTGCTGCAGGAACAGTATAGTTTGACCAAGATCACCCACCCCCACAGAAACTTTGATCCAATTCACCAGAAACCGTGACCGAATTTTACCACTTCAGCCAAAACTATAACCAAATTTAACCAATTCATCAAAAACTGTGACTTACTTTGACCACTTTGACAGAACTAGTGAGTGCACCAAACTGCTCCCAATAATCCTGTGACCAAACTCAACCACTCCCACAGACACTGTGACTGAACTACACCAGTCCTGGACTGACAGTGACCAAACCTGACCACTCCCATAGAAACTGTGGGCAAACTTGTCCTCTTTGGTATAAACTGTGAGCGAACTCAAATACTCGAACATAAATTATGACCGAACATGACCACTCCTGTAGAAACTGTCACTGAACCTGACCACTCCCATAGACACTGACCATAGCCACTTATACACACCTCAACATGCATCAGATTAAAATGCCCCATGACTGTCACTTCTTGTTGGGATCCCAGTCCCCCCTGGTGTATAACTCTGACTTAAAGCCATATTGACTTGATATGCATTAACATGCAGTGGAAGATCTTTTGGATTGATTGATGTTTTGTATCAGTTGTACAGATCTGATCTTTCCTTGTGTGCAGGTGACTTCATCCGAGCGCTGTATGAGTCAGAGGAGAACTGTGAGGTTGATCCCATGAGGACTCCACCTTCTGTTCTGCTGGACCATCAGGCAAATCTTCGCATGTGTTGTGAGCTTGCTCTCTGCAAAATCGTCAACTCCCATTGGTTAGTTGTCAATGTTAATGTCAGCAACATTAGATGTGATAATGTTTTCACAGTTATCCCAAGAAAAGGAAACGCTTCACACAAATATATTAGAATTGAGGGTGCAACATTATCTGTATCGGTGTAGCACTCCAGCTATCGGTATCTGCTTTATGGTGAATATGTGAATATGGAATACTTGCCGTTACTGTCAAAAATGCAAAACACAAAAGCATACAAGAGTGAAAAGGTCTGAAAGAGTCTCAATGTTTATATGAAAGTTGGTTTGAAATACTTGATTGTAAATGTTCTGTATCTACTAGTGTTTTTCCACGTGAGCTGAAGGAGGTCTTTGCGTCTTGGCGAGTACGCTGTGCAGAGAGGGGGAGGGAGGACATTGCTGACCGCCTGATCAGTGGCTCCCTCTTCCTGCGCTTTCTTTGTCCAGCTGTCATGTCCCCATCATTGTTCAACCTCACCCAGGAATACCCGGATGAGCAGACATCACGCACCCTCACCCTCATAGCCAAAGTGCTGCAGAACCTCGCTAATTTCTCCAAGTTAGTCTGGGCGATTTGCTGTACAGAAGTTTTGTATTTATTTGCTTTGGATGTGTATTTTAAATCCATCAGACCATATGGACTAACCTGTTTGTATTTAGAGCATCACTGCTTCCCAGTTCTTTTACACTTTGAGAGCTGGAGTTTCTAGCAAAGTAGATACCAGACAAACAGAGCAAGTTTTGTATACAGGTTGTGTAGAAGTGCCATGTATTATTAGCATAGCACTGCTAAATCTGATAAATGGGCGTGCAGGGGTATGCAAAATCAGGTGTTGAAGAAGTCAGCTGATGAAGATCATACGAGAATAATTGATGTACAGCTTTGTGATATTTTCCCTCTTGGTTATGGTATTCCTTTAAGGTTTGGCAGTAAGGAGGAGTATATGTGCTTCATGAATGAGTTCTTAGAGATGGAGTGGGGCTCCATGCAGCAGTTCCTATATGAGATCTCCAATCTAGACAGCATAAGCAATGCGGGGGCTTTTGAGGGATACATTGATCTGGGAAGAGAGCTTTCGGTCCTGCACAGCCTCCTGTGGGAAGTCATGGCTCAGCTTAGTAAGGTACGTACAAACTGTTACAAAAGGGTTTGGCCTGTAGTCCAGAGATCGCAAGATCAAATGCCCATGATGCCACAGCCATCTGTGGGTGGGAGATCAAGAGAGCAACGTTCATTGTGCTCTCTGGGTGGGAGGTATGGCATGATACTTTTGTTTTATTGGGTTTGGTTCATATCGGTCTATTTCAATTTGTGTTGCTGAAAGGATGCCATTATCAAACTGGGACCGTTACCCCGCCTCCTGAATGACATCAGCATGGCCCTGCGCAATCCTCATCTCCAAAGGCAGCCCAGTCACCAGACAGACAGACAGCCTCCGGAAAGACAGACAGACCGGTTACTCTCACGACCCAGCTTCAACAGGGGAATCTCCTCCGAGTTTCAGAACCTCATGATGAGGGATCTCAACAGGTAACAACTTACAGGGCCATACAGTTGCACTTAGACCCCCAAACCATTTTAACCTGTGCACCAAATTCTTGTTTGTATGTTGTACACTCATTCTGCCCCAGAAAAAGAACAGTTCAAAGATATCATTGAAATCCCCAATGCATTGTACCTACAGTACCCATCCAGGAGTTATCAAGCTCCCAGTGAGGTCCAGTTTGGAATACCTCTGTGTGACAGAAACATACAGTACCAAAAGTTGGTAGAAGCTAACGGTGATCTGTGTCAATGACCAAAAAGGAATATTCTCTCATGCTAAAGATTTGTGTTGGTGGGTGATAGTGTTCAAGCAGTTTGGTCCCATCAGCCTCTGGCTCTCCAGAAATGGAGTTCACACAGACAGACAGAGTGGCTCCATGTAGCCAGACAGATTTTAATCTCAATTTGATTGGTAAGCACCAGTTTAAGCTTTAAAAAGGAAAAAAGGATGATGCAGTAGAGACGAAGCAACAAGGTCAGCTGGAAATAGCTCTCAGGCACATGTAGGCGATTTCATTAAAGAATATTCAAACAGGCTAAACTTTTGTGCAAAATCCTTCTTGCATTTTATGTCATGAAATGTTTAATTATGTTCGGGCAAAGTTTTGACTGTGCAGCAGATGGAGGAGTGGTTTAGCGTGTTTAGCAGGTCACCTGCAAAGAGCGCACCCAAGGCCAAGGTGGAATCCCAAAACAATCCTAACTAGCAGGGTTCTGGTGTGCCGTGCTAGTTATTCCAGCTCTAGGTCATCCCCAGACGGCTCCTTCTGAGTTGCTAAAGCATGCCCGATATGATAAAACAGAGTTTCAACTGCACTTATTGACTGCCAATCTAATAAACAACTCTTAACAGTAATTTTGGTTCAAACGCTTTGCAGTTCCATAGATATCACTCGCTTGCCTTCCCCAACCTCCGCCTTGTCCAGTGGTGTTGTTCCTCCATCGCGAGCTGGAATGGGTGGTTACGTTGATCGGGATCATCCGCATCGGGCCTCTTCTAAAGATGTTTTCTATGTCACCCGCCCCCCGCTGGCCCGATCCAGTCCTGCGTACTGTACGAGCAGCTCTGATATCACCGACCCAGACCCAAAGGTAAGCTTGCAAGGTAAATATAGCTGACCTGAATGGGTGGAGGGGCAAGTCATATGATAATGGCCCATATCAATGAGTAATGCTTTACTGTGGTGAAAGTGAAAGCTGTTTGGTTCAAAATCTCATTTGAATGGCAGCTTGCTCGTCAGCACACCTTTCCCCCCTCTCCATCTTTGCTGAGGGACTTTGGGTTCCTTTTGATCCGGTGGGAAGATGAAGCGCTACAGGCCTGCTTCCTGATTGTTTCAAAATGCCACCCAAGCATGGCGAAAGAGGGCAACACGATGATGTGGGTGCTGTTAATACATACAAACGTGACTGTCTACATGTGGTGTGTTTTGGATTTTTGGATTTATCCAAATCGAACTAGTTGCACCAAAAAGTAGATAAATAGAGTAGAGATTTTGTAGCACACTTTTAAAAGAGCGCCTAACTGCAGCGTTCTGCCCCACAAAGGTTCTGACTGTTAATGAAAGTATTTCTATGATGGACCTCCAGGACTCAAGAATGAACAGCGTCTCTAACCTGCAGTCTGTGGCGGACATGCTCAACTCTCCCCAGGCCTCACTTGCTGGGTTCGGTGGCCTTGGTGGTGCTGGAGGAGGCCTTGGAGGTCAGCTGCGTGCCGGTGGAGGGCGGATGTCAGCCGGTTCAGGTGGCTCCAGCGTGTCCGGTGGCCTGCGACTAAGCCAGCTCAGCCAGGCGGGGACTGCCACTGACTCCCTGTCCCAGCAGCAGCAGCAGCAGGCTGCTGCACTCCGCTATCCACTCTCGTTCCAAAACCCTCTGTTCCACATGGCTGCCGACGGACCTCAAATCCAGCGCCAGCACAGTCGTGCTCAGGTGCCTCCACCCCTCCTGCTGGCCCCGGAGCCAGACACCTCCCACCCTGCATACTTGCCGCAGTTCGCCCGCGGCGCCTTCTCCCGAAGTGAAGACCTCTCCACGCTCAGACCTGGACCACACCTTGGCCAGCCCAGCATCGTCCACTCCCACAGCTACAGTGATGAATACAGCCGTGGAGATTACGCCCGACGGCAACTCTCTATGCACATGCAGGTACAACTTCTTTCTTTATCCTAAAGAAAAACTGCTACAACAATATTTGAAACTCTCGGCTTACAGAAATGTAAAGGAAATCAAGAAGTTGTGTGATTTGTCATTTGTGTAGTTCTTTTGTATTAATAACACTATTTATATCAGGAAAACCTCCAGCAGCAGCAGATGATGGGCATGGCCTCACAGACAGGCACTTCTCATTCCTCACTCGCCTCACCTCCCACCACGGTCCAGCCAGTCCGTCAGAGCTCCATGGCTCCGCCTCCCACACAGCGCATGAAGTCTCAAACCTCCCATCAGCTTTCTGTGAGCTCGGCTGCCGGTGCCACGCCCCCCAGCAAGACGAGGCCTCAGAGCGGAAACCTGCTCCAGTCTCCTGAGTCAGGCTTCGGGGGCAGACAGCAGGGCCCACGGCAACAGCTGTCCGTCAAGGATAACACTGCCCCCGGGCTTCCTCATCAGCACAGCTCCACCCGCGAGAGCCAGGGATCTCAGGGTTCTCAGGGGGGAACACCACAATCAACACAGCAGTCACACAAGGAGCGCCAACACTCGCAGCAGCACTTACTGAAGCCTTCCATCAGCAAACAGGTGCGCTGGTTTACACAGAATACACGATTGTAATAAAGGTAAAATAATTCAACATCTGATACAAATCTGATACAATCTCCGATTCAGGACTTCAGGACACCAAAAGAGCCAAGTACACTGACTTCTGCATATTCTAAAATTTCCGTTCTGTTTTCAGGGCTCGTCTCCGAACACTTTGAACCCACCCACCCCTGCCTCGGAAAGGACAGTCGCCTGGGTGTCCAACATGCCACACCTTTCCGCTGACATCGAGAGCTCACGCATTGAGAGAGAAGATTTCAAGCTTAAGGAGTACTCCAAAAGCATGGACGAGTCCCGTTTAGACCGGGTGCGTTCCTCTCGTATTACTGCACCCCTTTCACAGGAGTACCGAGGGAACCCGGGCGTTAGCGTACACTATATGGCCAAACGTTTGTGGACACCCAGTTTCTAGCTAACTGGATCCGGATCTGTTAGTGTCCACACTTTTCAGATAGTGGAGATAAATAGCAAGAGCAAAGCTTTAGCTAACTCGGGTTATTTAGCTGGCTCTGTCTGAGAGCAGATGCTTGCTAAGGCTAACCCGTCAGTGTGCCATATGTACCAGCACTATAGTTAGACACCAGGCTCCATCTGGCTGCAATTTGAATTTTCCCAAGAGCCGAAACTACTGAGCTGAGACTGTTTATCAAGCTTTGAGAGCTCAAAACATGCACAACTTTTGCAGTATGACAAACCGTAAAAGTTTTTCCTTTCCCCCGGATGCTCTCGGAGCTGGCATCACAGTTGCCGATTTCCTGTTTAAAACGCCAAAATGTAATTGTCAAACCTGGCCGATTGAATAAAAAGGGAAATGCTCAGGAAACGCTGTTTTGTCCATCACCTCTACAACAGATGGTCGTCTATGGATTGTTCAAGTGACAAATGAGTGAAATAAAGCTGAGCAGTATTTGAAATAAAGCTGAGAGTACACAAACATGACGGGAAAACGTGCTGCAGCCGTTCATTCTTAACCCACAAAGATTCAGTCAGTGAAACTCAAACAACTACTAACCTTAACTAGCACTGGCTCATGATAACGTAGCGATCAGTAGCTAATGACACGCTAATGTGCGTTACATCACTTTCAATATGCTAAGTGTCCTTATCTGTTAATGTCGTAGCATTCTCTTTGGCTCTCGATGTCTCAGCTAGCGTCGGCACTTGAATTACATTTCGTTATGCTTGCACTTTTTAGAAAGGAATGTTAGTAGCTAGCTAATAGAATGACCATACACCATATCTTTTAGCTAGAGTTATGTAGCTAGGTCCTTCTAAGTAGCTAGATATTCTTCACTCATTAGATAGCCTTCATGAGCTTGTAAAAATCTATCAATCGACGCAACCTGTTCATGAATTGCACCTGATGCAGGTACGGGAGTACGAGGAGGAGATCCATTCTCTGAAGGAGCGTCTGATGATGTCCCACCGCAAGCTGGAGGAGTACGAGCGGAGGCTAATCACTCAGGAGCAACAGACCAGCAAGATCCTGCTGCAGTACCAGAGCCGGCTGGAGGACAGCGAGAGGAGGCTGAGGCAACAGCAGATGGAGAAGGACTCCCAGATTAAAGGAATAATCGACAGGTAATAAAATTGACCCGAGATCCAGATATGATATTTTATTTGATTTAAAACTTTTTTTTTTTTTTGTGAAACAAAAACCTCTTACTAGGGCTATATATATATATATATATATATAAAATATATATAATAATATAATGTCTATATTGATAACACAATATTTTTAAAACAATTATTCTTTTATTTTAATTCTTTTTTTTATTAAAAAACAAATATTTTTTCTTAAATATTTATTATATAAGATTTCTTTAAATTTTTTAACATTTCTTTTTTTAATTTTTAAAACAAATATTTTTTCTTAAATATTTATTATATAAGATTTTTTTACATAAAAAAATCTTTTTAAAACAAATATCTTTTCTTAAATATTTATTATATAAGAATGTTTTACATAAAAAAATCATTTTAAAACAAATATCTTTTCATAAATATTTATTATATAAGAATTTTTTACATAAAAAAAATCATTTTAAAACAAATATTTTTTCTTAAATATTTACTATATAATAATTGGGACATTTTGTACTGAATCTTTAAAAAATATATTTAAAAATTACATTTTAAATAATGTATTTCATAATAATTTTATAGGCATTGATTTAAAATGTAATCAATAAATCAATAATCATTTTTTTCTGGAAGTTTCTTCATGATTCATGTCCTTATTGTCTGATGTGTGAATGTCCCCATTGTCTCTGTGTTTATCATTTTTAACTAGTTTTTTTTTTTAATCTGTTGATATCAGCTGTTTTTGTGAACATGACTATTTTCTTTAACGGAATAAAAAATGACCGTCTGAATCCAGTTCCCGTGATTTCACCAGATTTGCATCATTCCTGCTGCTCACATAAGACTCGCATAATTCTTTCACACACACTCATCGATCAGATTCATGATGCGTGATATCAGGAATCATCTCCCGTTGTTCTGTGTGTTCTTCCTCTTTGACGTGCAGGCTGATGGCGGTGGAGGACGAGCTGAGGGTAGGGGTGGCATCAGAGCACAAAGCCAGGATGTTTGCAGATCAGGTCAGTTCTCCAGTGTTTCTCCCTCTCTCTCTCTCTCTCTCTGTCTCTGTCTTTCTCTCTGTCTCTCTGTCTTTTCTCTCTTACACCTTTTCCTGCGCTGTGTCCACTTCTCCAGTTTTGGTCTCCGTCTGTGTGTCAGCACATCTGTATTGCGATGTCTCCGTGTCGGTTTTGCGCTACCTGTCAGTCCGTTAGAATTGTCTGCACCCTCAGCAGTGTGTACCTTACCATGACCTGCTTGGCATCCGGGCTGGATTCAGTGTGAACGCTGTCGATTCATGGTCATGCACTCGATGCTGAATCTTTCAGACGATCATTTTTGAGGCTGAAAGGGAAGCGTCTAGTCCAAACACTGTGGCTGACAATGACGTAAGGAACGAGTGTGTTTCTTCTTGGGTTGCAGTGGATCCAAAGCCCATCCCTGGAGCCCACAAACGTGGGGGTGGAGGTGGGAATGGAAGCCCTTTATTCGAAACCGTTCTCATTCACACCCACCGGCGATTCCGAGTCACCAGTCCACCTCCTGGCATGTGTACTGGAGTGGGAGAAACCGGAGAACCTGGAGGAAACCCACACATTAACCATAAATGGGAAGAACATATGAAATGTGAAACGTGACTATGGTGGAGCACCATTTGAGAGCTTTTATCTGCTATAAAGATGGTCACAGACTCTGTAGAATAGCTGCCTAGTCTTGAATACACTGGAATCCTCTAAAAGAGTATTTGAACCGTGCCTCAGTACGGTATCACCTGCCCCTCTGAGCCACTGGCTAACACGCATGTCACGTCTGTAGCTGTCTCGTTGCTGTACACACAGTTAGAACCTGTTATGGAGAGCAGGACTCGACCTCGACCTTGACATTGTTAGCCACATCAGTGTTTCGACTGACTTTCCTCTTCAGTGTGCTGCTTCTGGACTGTCAGTCATTTTCAGCAGCAAGTCAGCATCTTTCTGAGCTTGTCTAATCAGCTGCTCATTGGTAAACCACCATCTTCCACCAACACAGGCCTGAGCTTGATACATACACACACTATATGGACAAAAGTATTCGGACACTCACTCATTATATCTACAGGAGCATCTACAACACCTTCCACTCTTCTGAGAAAGCTTTCTACAAGGTTTTCGAGTGTGTCTATGGGAATCTCTGCCCATTCATACAGAAGAGCATTTCTGATGTAGGACGAGAGGACCCGGCTCACGATCTCTGTTCTAGTTCATCCCACAGGTGTGTGATGGGGTTGAGATCAGGGATCAGTGTGGACCTGTGTGGAAGTTCTTCCACACCAAACCTGCCCAGCTGTGCCTTTATGGAGCTCATCCATGCAGGAACAGATAAGGGCCTTCCACAAACTGGTCCCACAAAGTTGAAGGCATACACTTGTCCAGAATGTCTTGGTGTGCTGAAGCATTAAGATTTCCCTTCACTGGAACTAAGGGGCGTTGGCCAAACCCTGAAAAACCCCTCCTCCATCAAACTTTACACTCGGCACAATGCAGTCAGGCAGGTAACGTTCTCCTGGGAACCACCAAACCCAGACTCCTTCATCAGACTAACAGATGGAGAAGCGTGATTCACATCTCCAGAGAACACGTCTCCACTGCTCTAGAGTCCAGTGGCTGTCTGCTTTACACCACTGAATCAGACGCTTGGCATTGTGCTTGGTGATGTCTGTGCTTGAGTTGCTGTGGTCCTTAAACGCTCCTACATTTCAGTAACACCACTCACAGCTGATGGAGGAATATCTAGGAGGGAAGAATTGTCATGACCTGACTCGTTGCGACGGTGGCGTCAGTTACAGCACCACATTCTCATTCAGTGAGCTCTTCAGAACGACCCATTCCCTCCAAATGCTTGTAAAGCCAGACTGCATGGCGAGGTGCTCGATTTTATACACCTGTGGCAACGGGAAAACATGAAACAGGTGTGTCCGAATACTTTTGTCCATATAGTGTATCTTCCTTACATCCAGTGACACCCATTTAAAGCACATTTCCACTGGCCTCAGTATCAGATCCATGTTACTGGGCAGTGTGTAAAAACCGGCCATATTAAACTAGGGTTCTTAATCACTGATGAGCGGTTGGCTATGTCAGAAATAAAACTGAAGCAGACACACGGGTGGGTGGACGGGCAGAATCCTCATTTTGCAGGCAGTGATGCGGTCGAGCGCTCCTGCTGTTTTACCATTCAGCTGAGAATCTTTCCCACCAGAGCAGGGATTAGCTGCAGCAGAGGCTTATCGAGAGTTGAAAGGAAAAGAAGGCGTGATTGAAGCACAGGCTAGATCTCGGTCGGAGGAAGAGGAACACCTGAAGAACCAGCATGTTCATCATGTTGGAATTTACCTCGCCATTCGTCAACGTGCTGTTTAGACAAGCTCTAAGGAGACGTTTAGACTTAATGTCTTGTTTAATCCAGGCAATAAGACCATACATCCAGGGATAATGTGCTTTATATCATATTTATGGAAACCTCTGGTCTCTGGTAATCCCTCATGATAATTGTCCCATATGTCTAAAATAAAGATGCTTCTGCATCCCACATAGCGTCACACACTCACTAATAATTACTGCAGATTTAAAATAAACTCAGTCTTCACGCACTCAGTAGTAGCTTGAAACCGCTGATACAAGGTTGAGTCAAAAATGATCCGCACTCCGGCCATAGAATTTATTCGAACCAACGTTCAGAAAAGACAAACACATATTTTTCTCCCCGCTTTTCAGTACGCTTTGTCCGTCTGTCAACAAGCCTTCGTATTCCGTCATTAAAAATGACGTCTTCAGACGTGAATCTTCTTCTCTAAGTCTTGACCGGACACGCCCTCAGACCTCTAAAACACGAATCACTGCACACTGCTCTTCTTTCAAGTGGGGGAGCCATCGTTTCTCGCACCGCAGTCACAAATAAACTGACGTAACCCTTTAAAACCAGTAGTGCAGTGACTGGGCCGGTGTGGGTGCAGGTTTTCTTTCCAACCAAGCAGAAGCCACACATTACTGAAAGTCAAGATCCACTGATTAGATCCACTGATTAAAAACAGGTGGAATGACGTCTGATTCCCGCTTGACTGGAAGGAAACCCTGCACCCACACGGCCCTTTGTGGATCCAAGAGTCTTGCTGAGACTTCAGCAGTTTCAGATGACGAGTTGTATGTTTTCATGCTTGGTCCAAATACTTAAGTCCAGACCTTGGACTGCACCGTGATTCTGGGCTTGTTAGAGGTTAGGGCTCATAAATGCAGGTTGCAGTTTCTTTCACTACTTTCATTGTCCTTTGAGGTGAAGTGAAAGTGAGACACACTAGTGAACACACACTAGGGGGCTGTGAACACACACGCCTGGAGCGGTGGGCAGCCCTAGCCACAG
>JAOTRJ010000028.1:15185430-15200807 GCA_028564905.1 Leptodoras praelongus | reverse complement strand
GAGTTGCCGGCTGGGCACCGGCTCCCCCGTGACCCCGTAACTGGGAATAAGCGGTACAGATAATGACTGACTGACTGGAATCTGGTTTTGTCTACCAACATTCTTTGCTTATTGCCTGACCATTGCCTTTTTTGGACCACTCTCTTGTGGTCCTGTCAGTCATTTTGAAAAACTTGAAAACTTGAAAAACACAAGTTTGTAAATCTTAGAAAAAGCACAAAACCATGTAATAGGTGAAACTGGCTTTAGTACCTTGTTCCTCTTTGGTCTTCACCTGAACCAGAGGAAGCTGTAAAATTCACATCTGTCATTAAATCTGTATTTTTCTGCATTGTATGGTGTATGACCTCCTCTTCCCCTGATTCGTAATGAGCCATCTTCTGATTCAGTGTACAGGAAACAGCTGCGTGTCACAGTGTCTTTTTATAAATGAAGAACTTTCCAGGATGTAAAATCAGTTTCAGCTAAAAGAACACTGTCCTTTTACACACGAACACATAAACACGGTTAGCTTTAAAAGATTTTTTTATTGTTCAGTATAACTTGGTAATGGTTTACTCTACATCCTGAAACACAACAATCACATTGTCAGGACTAATTTATTGTCCCAGAGCCACATGTCCTGAATTTTCAGTTTGATGTTGGGAGGCAAAAAATATTGGTGCTGGAAAAAAACCCCATCATAATAAGAAAAAACCTATACTGTCAGTCATAATAACACATCATTCTTTCTTTATATGTTTATAGTTGCATTTACTGTCATGGAACATTTGTGAAACAATTTAGTTTCTGTCCCCACCTTTTCTTATAGCAGCAATAAACGGGGCTTTCCTCACCTGTGTCCCTTTTTTCTCTCTTTCCAAGATTAGGAGACAAAACTGCAGCTTGTAAAGTAACAACAGTGGTAAACCCCTCAATCCTGTGGTCTTTCCTGAGTCAGAAACCTGACAGTTATAGAGAACTGGCACAAGACAGTCCATTTATAAATGTTAAATAAAACTGAAAACATCACCATTATCAACTATTACACAGTTTTAATCCTATGTCAGCTCCTGTGAAACACTAACATCAATCAAAATTGAAAATTCCGCAGTGTTGTGCTATAAATCTAGGTATAAAGACAAAGATATAGAGATAAAATGATAGAGCAGTTTGTCTGGGTAAGGTGTGGCTCCTCAGAATATTTATTTAACGCATGAAAAGGAAAGAGAAGATATTCCACACAATTAGACACAGTAAGCTTGGCACTACATGCTTGTCTGTGGAAGATATAATAATCATTTTATTTAAAATCTCAGTTCCTCTGATGTTACCTTGGAATACATGTGACTAATTATCTCCTAGACAAGACAAATGTCTTTACTCACATGAGGTTTTTCTGTGTCTGTCTACAGTCAGATATAGTCTACATATACTGTATGACTTATTCTACATAAGCCAAAAAAAACCCCACCCCAAGTGCACAGTCACAACTTGTTCATCTGTAGCCAGAAATTGTACTTAATATACTATATTTTAGCAGAAATCTCAACAGAAAATGCCATTTGAAGCAGTAATGGATAATGTGCTTAAGTGAAAGCGGGCCTGAGGTCAAGTGCTGGATGCTGTTTGTGGTCAATAAACGTCGCATCAGCAACTTTTACATTCACACTGATATATTCCCTTTCATGAAATTTTAAAGGGTGGCTCATGGATAGCACTGTCACATCATAGCAAGAAGGTCCTGGGTTCAATCTCTAGCTGGAGCACCTTGGGTTCTCCCTACTGTGCTTGTACACAGAGGAATTTGTCCTCTGCATTTAACCCATCCGTGCAGTGAAAGACACATACACACACAGTGAAGTGAGCACACACTAGCCCGAAGCGGTGGGCAGCCTCGTCCACGGTGCTCTGGGCACAGTTGGGGGTTAGGTGCCTTGCTCAATGGCACTTCAGACGCGTATTGACGTTTGCTTGGTTCGAACCGGTGAAATATCCAGTCATAAGCCTAGTTCCTTAACCACAAGCCCATGGCTGCATGTCCTCCCCATGTCTGTGTGGACCTGCCCTGGTTTCCTCCCACAGTCCAAAGACATGCAAGTTAGGTGAAGCGGAGATTCATAATTGCCTGTGATTGTGCTTGATGTTGGCCTGGAGAGGGATGGGCTCCACCAGGCCCCATATCCCACCCTAGAAACACAAAAACAGTGCCCCCACAATCCAGAATGGATAAACCACCAGAAATGTTTTTGCATTCTTACTTATTATTGTTACCTTTTTACCTTTACAGCTGCAATTCTAATGTCCTGTGGTGTAGATTTTTACTTAATTGTAGAGCTTCAGAAAATATTTTTGCCTGTTAGCAAAAATCTCATGTACAAATGAGCTAAATTGGTTGTTAATGTCATTGTTATGCACAACCCACAGAATACCAAAGAAAACTGGGCACCAACACAAACACCCAACACGCTCACTATCTGGCTCACCTTGCTATTCTGGAAACAATTAGAGTAACAGCTTTTCCATTGAATGTATTTAATGAAATTGAACGTTGCTGATGAAGCTCTTTCTGAAAAACCTGCTCTAAGATCAAAGCTTCTTTTTTTTCTTGCCCAGTTAAATAGTTGGAAAAAGGGCCTTTGTATAATATTGTATACTGTGGCTGCTTGGCATGCACTGTCTGAATAATTTTAAATCGAGTTTAAAGATGCAATATGGAGATAAATACAACCAGTCAGGGTGTCCTTCATAGCTGTAATCCTTTTCCACCCATAACACCACATAGCATCATAGTACTGTGAGAGTATTCTTGTGCTTTGGCCTCTATCAGGTTAGCATAGTGCAAAATCTTGCAGTGATACGACAAAACAAAGCTAGCTACTGCTGTAAGGTTTGGATCACCATAGTCCACAAAAGTCTTCTCTCTTTTTCTTTTAACTCTGTAGCGCCTCTAGCAAAGTGGGTCACAAGAAGAGCACAAAGGCTCCCGGTCAGCCTCCCTGACACAGGCTGCTTGGGGGAAAACAGAGGAGCCTTTCACTGCATTGTCTAGCAGTCTGACTCAAAATGTGTGAAAGCTCAAGGACAGTGTTCAAGCCACGTCGCTGTGTCTTCGGATACATAGAAGATTATAATTAGCGATATGACAGAACTACTTTGACTATCTTTGTATTTTTTTAAGTTGTTAAATTAGCATGCCTGTTATCATGGGAACTTTTTGTGTTTTGTGAGCTGGTGCTTTCCTAAACCATGTCACCAAGCAGAGTAGAACCGTCTGAAATGATGAAAGGGGCAATGTTTACAGGATGTTACCCATCCCTCTCAGAGTGGGCTCCTAGGAATGCTTGCAGGAGATGGCGTCCACCCAAAGGGGGAGTGTCGCAAAGCAGAGAGGTTATAAATACACGTTGAGCCACGGAGGCTGCAGCTCTTCAGCACAGCTGGGCTTCACTGGAACACCACAGAGGGCACCTCTGCACATTTCACCGACTAACTGTAAGCCTTTTTCTTCCCTCAGCTGCTTTTGTTGATTTCTTTCTTCTTTTTTTTTCAAATGCTTCTTTGCTTTGTTCTTTTGTGATTTTATTTGCTCAGCTATTCTTAACACACAAAAGAAAGTTCAGTGAACACTGGCATGAAAAAGAAATATGAAGACCAATGATCTTTGTACCTGAATTGTATTCGTTAATTCCTGGCTTATAATAGATATAATGAGAAAAGGTTCTTTTGAGGCTGTTTGAGAGGGCCAGATCTTATGCTTAAGTAAATATTGACCTGAATGAGACTTTGTCTGCAATGCCAGTGTAGCAGGATTAGTAACCAAGGATGTGGTTTGGAGAGGAAAATAAAAGACTTTGATTTACAAAAATGATCAAAGGCAGTTTTGCCTTTTATTTGCCATAATTATATTAATAATAATAGTGGCCTTGATGCTAGTGATTCACTTTTTATTCTATAAAATGTATCATAACTATTAAAATAGAAAAAAGAATTGTAGCACTTTTTAAATTTAGATATGGATTAGAGTTTTAATTAAAAAAACATACTATTTTGATACATACTGTTCATAAAGGACCAGAGTCTGATTTAAAATGCAATTTAAATAACTGTGCTTTGATCAAATTGAGTCACGAGTGTTGAGTCACAAATGGATTCTTCTTAAAGGAACTTCAAAATTATTAGTGTTTGTTAGACATCATAGTCATGAGTATAATTTAATCCTACTGAGCCTTAATGTGAAATATTACAGTGAAACGGTTCTCATTTGGATGTACAAAGTGGGCTGGTTGCACTTAATTTGCATTAATCAAAGATTTGATTTTTTCTTAATTTGCATTTTGCAGGATTATATTTGGTTACAGTGTTTTTTTTTTTTTGGTTAGTCAAAATCCTGTGTTGCTTATTTCATTGCTAAACAAGGGGAATGGATATACATTTTCTCAGATCTGGGTGTGCCGTAGTATACGCAGGGTCTTGGGAAATGAGATATATGTGTGAGCTCATCTCCCCCGTGTAATGAAACTGCCCAGAAATACCCTGAAATGTTCAACAGCTCGTCCATTTAAACATCTTTCTCAGCAAATGCATGTTCGAAACAGATGTTTATACTTTCTCGCTGGTGCTGGAATTACTCTCATTATTCTCTGGCATCATTTTCAACACTTCTCATCATTGTGAGTTTATTTTTTATTTCGAACAGTGGTAAACTTTTTGTAGGTTTGTTCTCAGTCACTCCTGGGAGACACCTGATCTTTCCCAAGCCTCACAATCAGAAGGTGTGGTGTATTATGACTTTGGGCATGTCTGCACATGTCCAGAATTTAACTTTCCCACATTTTGTTGGCTTTGGCTTATGAGGAAACTGAAAAACCAACTGTACAGTAATACACCCACACATGTTTGTTCCCTGTGATCAGAACGTCTGATTTTGTCTCAGGTTACCTTAAAGAACTCATGTTGGGGAAATAAATATGACCTTTAGATGTGGCTGCATTGATTCTGGCATTGATTTTGATATAAGAGAGGATTTTTAAATGACTTATCTTGCTATCTTACAGAGAGAGCACTTGCCTCCCTTAAAGGATTAAGGCAGGACCTCTTTCCTGGCATCCAATATGAGTCGTGTGGAAGAATGGGTTCTGGAGAACAAGGACAATATAGAAAAGGGAGTGGAGATCCTAGGCCAAGCCTGTGAGGTCCTGGCGGCCACTGTAGGCCAGTTCCATCCCATCCTGGAGGCAGTTTTTGTGGCCTCGGGTGAGCTCCTTAACAACCCAGAAGGGAAAGAGGCTAAGTATCTTGCCGAGCAGTTCGAAAAGGTCAACCAGAAGTTGGAAGGGATCCAGAATGAGATTGAAAAAATAGCTTTGGAGCTGCACAGATCATCACTGAACAAGCAGAACTTTGACCGCGAGGCACAGATGATCAGTCAGTATGAAAAGTTTCAAGAGTTTGTCACCGCCAAACCCAAATTCAAGGAGAAGAAGAAGGAGAAGTTTCTCAGTCACTTTGAGAACACTGACCGTGATGTGAACCTTGATGGCTTGTACAACGCCATCACGGGAGAGAACACCTCTGGAGATGCCATGCTGGACACGATACTGATCGTTGAGCAGCGGAGCAGGAGGGCAGTGGAGGAATTCTGTGCTCGCCTGAAGAAGCTTTTCGTGGTTGGGATCATAGCAGTGATGGGCTACACTGCACTAAAAGACGGCAACATCGGAGAGGATATGGTGAAGAAATGGCAAGTCCGCATGGAGGATGTGGAGAAGCGCATGAAGGCGGCGGTGGATGAATGCGTGAACAACTTTCCTGAACAAGCCAAGAAGGATGTAGAAGAGAAGTTAGTGGAGAAGCAAAGCCATGTTGATCCTGAGTTTGCTAAATTCCTTCTGGATGCTCTTGTTAAGAAGTATGACTGGGTCTCCTGGTCAGTTAGAGTCTTTAATCATGGTGGCATTTTTTTCTGGAACTGGCTGGCTGGCAAGAAGTACCACGGAAGTGGAGGAGGTGTCAATTATTTTGACCTTTTGACCAAAAACAAAATAAGGATTGTGGTGTCTTTCACGGTGAACCCTAAATCACTCAACAAGGTCCAGATAAAGGATCAAATAGAGAAAGAGAGGTTAAAAGGTGACATGATATCTGTGGCTGAGTCTCTGTGCAAGACTCTTCCCAACTGCCTCGTGCATGCTATCAGTCGCTATAAGAGAGTGGAGGAAGCCAACAATTTTAACCCTGAGTGCTATTATTATGCGGTCCACAAAAGGGCACACATATGTATCCACTCACAGTAGTGAAATTTTGATCAAACTAAATATATCGATGGCAATCAGTCTTTTTTTTTTTTTTCAGTTTCTTTGGTCTTAACACTACACTGCAGTGATATGATGGCAAGTGTTCTAGGACATCCAGTTCTTCCATTATCTGTAAACTGTAAAATCAGATATGTGACCACTTTATAAAAAGATGTATGAATTAGTCAAACATTTGATTGAGAGAATTATGCATATGTAATCTGTATGTGTCTGAGCACTTTTCTATTCTGTCGATCACACTTAAGACAAAATGTTAAGTGTGTTTATTGTATTGTACTATATGCTGTTGAATATGCTGGTACACTCATTATTAATGATCAACATAACCATTAAAACATATTCAAATGATTGTCTAGCTAACTGTTGATTTATTAACCCATGCTTTCCGGTTCATATCATTCAGAAGATAATATTGTTACAAGAAATATTACTTCCTTGCAAAAAAAAATAATAATAATAATAATAAAAGTCATTCAGCAAGTATTTTTATCCTCAATATCTTCAAGCTGTGCCTCTGAAAGTGTATTCAAGGCAGTGTCAACCACAGGAAGGGTTAACATTGTGAGGATTTTAACTTTACTCTTCTTACTATGGGTGTGTCTCACATTCAGCTGTAGAAAAGGAACTACTCGAAGTCGGGTTTAATCGGAGATCTGTCTCTCTTTCTTTCACTCTCCTGCGATTTTAAGGTGAGTGTTTGGTCAGACAGTAAATAATAACCCTCGGTCATGCATTACACTGCAGCAAAACTATAAAGTAAGGAGCTTGAGACTGTTAAGAGTTTGTTGTAGGACAGAAGTTCAGCAGCCCTCAGGGCGTTGCTCTTTCACCAAACTATCGGAAGTTATTTCCGGTTTAAAAAAAAAAAGAAAGACAAATTAAGCTTTCGACTTTGTAATATATTTGTCGGTTTACCAAAAAAAAACTTTAATCGATCATACAGTTAGCCAAAAGCATGTTAATATCTCAGTGGGGGAAGTCCTTGAAAACAACTCAACCAACCAGGAAGTAAATTCATTCCAGGCAACTTGGAACCTAACACGCGGCTTTGTACTACTTTATGAACACTGTTATTTATATTATTTATATAATCTATCTTTTTTATTTCACTGAACTTCATATATAATGTATATAAGATGTAGACCTTGTAAAAATCTTAGACCACTCATCTAATGCATTATGGTTACTGACTACTTCCTTATGGACACATGCACTGTAACATACTGTACATCATACATTACTGAACTACTGAAATATACACACCATATATGCTATATACAGCATACTTTACTGACGTATGGTTATCTGCATTATGCTTTACTTATGCATTATAGTTCCTGAGCAACGTGCACTGTGTGATTAAAATAGACACACTATACAATCTCAATGCATTATGCTCAGCCATATACACTGTCTTAATGTATCATTATAGCTCTATATGTTATTCTTTACTAAGCTATATATTTTACATAGCTTAGTGCATTTAGATTAATCGGCTATATAAAGACCTTAAAGTTTATGCATCATATTTTACCAGACGGTATGCTGTAGGTATATGCATTATATATATATATATTCAGGGAACTATATACACATGCCTTGTTTGGCAATTATGCATCTCAATGTGTCTGGTCTGACTTTATTTAGAAACAAATTGTCTCAATATCTTACCATTACAGAAATATGTATATGTATTATGTCGCTCAGCTTTATGCATTAATAGGTGTATGCATAATGCTTTACTATATTGATGTATAATATAATGTAAGCATAACTAAAAAGCTACACTAAGGGTCAGCTATTGCTATTGAAATGTTTCTGTCACATTCTCTGAATATTTAGCTGTCAGTTGTTTATCAGCTGCACTTTTCAGCATCTTGCTCTGTGGAATTCATCCACAGGAGTCTCTACGCTGCAAAATAATGATTTCAGACCTCGCATTTAAGACGTCTAAAACCTCAGCCAATATCCGATATGTTAACACCGCATTAGTGGTGTGTTTTACTGTGATTCCTGATTCTCTCAAGTGCTGCAGTTACCCAAGGGAGGGAGTGAGATGAGGCAGTCTGTAATGTTCTGTCTAATCTCTTCTAGTGCTTTTATGGTTCAGAAGAAAAGGAAAGCAGAATATATTATTAGTTAATCATTAAAGTAACCATGGAAATAATCTTTGCAAATTCATTAATCAAAAAGGTAATGCATTGTAAAAGTTTAGCCCAAAGTGTAAAATAAGAACTTCTTTTATACAACAGCAATTACAATGATTTTATTAAGTCAAAGTGCTGACGCTGGAGACTCCTTCCTTTATTGGTCATGAAACTCCTTAAAGAAAGCTTTATAATATGTGTGATATCAGTGATATGCTTTCAACAAACCTTATATTATCTGAAGAAATGACAAAACATTTAAAAAGATGCAGAAATATAAACAGCACAACTGATAGAGCTGTTCATATAGAAAATGAATCACTACCACCTGACCAGAATTGGAATCCTGAATTAATCAGCACTGTGGTATAGTTTGGATGAAATACATTCAATTCATTTTCACTAGCTAATGCATTCACAGAACAAAGTGGATATGGAAATCATTGGAATTCTGTTCAGAGTGTAATCCAGTGTGCATGTGGCTGGAAAAAAATCTGTTGAATAACGTAAATACCAAGTAAACTGGCGAGGAGTTCCGTCAAAGTGTAACTGACAGCCTAGTTTTTTCTTCTGTCTGGTTTCCATAGAAACTGTCAGGGTTGCTTTGGAAACTGTTCTCCTGCTCAGCGAGTTGAACTACCTTATTAACTGTTTGCACGCCCACGATTGCACTTGCACAAGCAAAATGGAAAATATCCTAAATTCTAACTAGTTTATGGATATTATAATCATCATGATTCCATTACTTTTTAGCCATGTCTCATATGCAGATTTGAATTGAAGTACACTGTCATTACTTAGCCTGTGTTTGAAAGATCAGCAAAGGATCTTTTGAATGCTAATCCACAAAGATTGCTGACATTAATCTTCTCATGTGCTTTTTTAAATATTATAAGGTTAATCCATATTTTAAGCTGCTGTGTTCTGGGGATTGGGAAAGTCCTGCGTTAGTATTCTTGCATTCACTGGCCCAGTTATAAAGGCCAGTGGTTATTGATTTCTTTTAAAAGGATGTTTATAGTGAATGATGAAGGCAACACTGTTAAATGTCACTTTGTCCCTGATATGTAGCCTGTGGAGAGTCTTTTCTCCTCCAGTGTGACTTCCTGGTGCATTGTTGACTCATTACCTCACAGGGCGGGATCAGTTAGTGAGCAGTTTTTGCTCTGATAGCTGAGCTGACTCACTTTTCTTTCTTTCTCTTGGACAGTGATCTTGGCTTTTTCCACTCAGGCACAGCAAAAAGCTGAAAAACATACCACAATCAAGGACTGACTGTGTAAGTTCCTTGCTTACCTTCTGGCTTGTAAAATCATTCTTAGCCAGACAATTACAATACTGTATCTTCAAAAATTCCATGTTTTGGATCTTTGTCACCTGGTTAATCATTTAGAGTATTAATGGTAAGATAATTTGTAGCCTCATCTTTACACTTTCTCTTTGCACACAGATTGATTTTCAAAGACATTAAAAAATGGCAGAAGGCCTGCAGAAGCTTATTGCATCCAAGAAGGATGTGGTGGAGAATGTGATGGAGGCATTCGAGCAGGGCGCAGAGGTGTTGGCCAGCATCGCTGGAGATCTTTTCCCTGTCTTCTCTATTGCTGCTCCCATTGTGAAGCTGGCACTAGATAACGTGGAGAGCAAAGAGGCACAGTACATGAAGGAACAGTTTCAGAAGGTCCGTGAGCGTCTGGACGTTGTATCAGAGGAGATCCAGCGCATAAACGATGAGGTGAGAAAAAGCAGTATGGATGCAACTTACTTCTCAGTGGAGGAGAATATAACCAACCAGTTCCGCAAGTACATGGACATCCTCAATGCCAAGCCACAGTTTCGAGAGGCCAAGAAGAAACAATTCTTGGAGCACTTTAACAGGTCTGGCGGAGACAAAAACTTGCACACGCTTTACAGTGCCGTGACAGGAGATAACCTCTCGGGAGAGTCCGTGCTGGAGATCACTCTCAACTATGAACAAAAGAGCCGGCGGGCGGTGGAGGACTTCTGTGCCAGATTGAAACAGTTGTTCTGCATAGGTCTAATCGCGTTGATGGGATACACAGCTCTGAAAGGCAGCGAAGACGAAGAGGAGCTGCTCCAAAAGTGGGCTGAGAAGATGAAGGTGGTCCAGGAAAAAATGAATGTGGTCATTGAAGACTGCATCAACAGCTTCCCAAGTCAGGCTGAGATTGATACCAAGCGCTTGGTGAGGGACCACCAGGACAAAAGCAACCAGCAGCTGGCCAACATAATCATTGAGAACCTGGAAGGGAAGTACAACTGGGTGAGCTGGTCAGTTCGTGTCTTTAGCTCCCCCAAGGGCTGGTTCACCAGCAAGAAGGACTTCCAATGTGCCACAGGCAAGAGCAGGTTTCAGGTGCCTTCACCAAATGAGAATGTGAATGTCGTGGTATCCTACAGTGCCTCTCCTGAACCTTTAGACAAACCTCAGATCCAGCAGCTGGTCCAGGAACAGAAGAAAGTCACAGTTCCAGGGATTGCAGAGCTTGTCTTTGAAAAGACCCCCATGTGTGTGGTCCATGTCATCAAGAAGTCATGCAATGACATAGCTTACTCAAAGAGCTTTAAGGATGAGCTTCACTTCTATGAGGAGTTCAAGAACCTTTACTTGTTTGTTCATTCTTCTTAACCCACAGGCCACTTTTTAGAAGAGCAAACATAAGACATATTTGTAGTAGAATCAAAACATCATTACCTACCATTAAAAGAAATTACTGACTATTTTGATATGCCACTAACCATGATCCCTTTATGCTGAAGATTTGTGAGTACTGTGTGAGTGAACACTTTGAACATCAATGTTTCTGTCAGTTATAAGCACTGCTTTTGTAGCTTTAAAAAGTGCCTCCTTACTCGTATCTTCTGACTGTTGAGCTTTATGAAGGTTATTCGGCCATCCTGAAATAAATCAGTATCAGGATCTAATGAACTTTAACCAATTCCGTTGGATGTACTAATGCTGCCGAATCAGTTTTGTTTTTACAGCCTTGTTTTTTTCATTCTTAAGAACACAATCAAACCTTGAATTGCTGCCTATCACCAAACCCTGGACAGGTAACAACATGCCATTTAGATAAAAGGCGTTTCTTTGTGAACCCTTTCCAGCCTATTGGACTGTTGAACCTGAATCTCGCAGGGTTTTTTTCCAGTAAAATATGCCATGTTTAAATGTATCCTTACCAAACAGCTCAGGAACCATTTTCTTTCCATTTCACTACAAATTTATACCTTAATTATTTTTCAATCAATAATAACACTATAGCAATAAGCATGCATTATAATATTTGACCAATATATACAGTATATATTTATTTTAAAGGAGACGGTAAACAGCATTTATGTATAATGAATTTGAATTTAATTTGAGACTGATTCTAGGTCTGTTAGCTATATAAATCAGATTCAGCAGGTGTGGGCAAGCAATCATATCTAGCTAAACAGGTTATCGACCTGCAATGCAGCTAGGATCAATAACCAAAACATTTACTCTTTACAAACTTTCAAACTGGTTTTCTTATGTTTGTTTTTCTTTCTCAGTCTCTGTTAAAAGGTTGATTAGTAGTTTGCACTGATTTCTTTTTTCCAGCTGACAGCTAACAGCTCTTTTTCTGGCTCATTTTAGCTCACAATCAGTTTATTAGGTTTAGCATTTTCATTTTCATTCACAAAACTTCATTTTGTAAATGCAGAGAAATATACACAATACAATATAAATAATTGAGTTTGTTTGTCTTTATTGAAGCATTTAATTAACCTTAAGCACATAAATCAGAAGATGATTAAATAGCAGGTGTCGCTTTAAACAATCTGGGTTACAGGTATGGATATTTTCTTATTTTTTTCTGCAATTCATGGACCATTCAGTGTAACAGTAGTAGAGCAGTTACATACGTACTTCAGTGGAGAAATAGATGTGGTTGTGTACTGGGTCGAAACACCCTTCTTACTCTGTAATTATACACAGGAACAGTGGACTGTTGGGTTTCTATATAAGGCTCCATTGCACTGAACCATGCCTGCAAAAAACCCCAAAACGTCTTTATAAATATATGACCACAGAAATAAACAGATGCACCTAAATAAGTGTTTCCATAGTACTTACACAAGACTTGGTGGACACACTATATGTATAAAATGACTTTAAAAAGTGTAACTGTATATCAGGAAACACTTATTTAAAATTTTCAGTGCAACAGTAAAAGGCATTTACACTTCATAGTTTATCAGTAACATGAGCAGCTGTTTATAACTCCAACATACACTGAAGTACCAGAAAAACTAAACACTTGGTGGGTCCCCCATGGGGTCTTGGAGGGAATGTAAAGTTGCACAGTCCTCATAATGACGTTCGTTGAGGCCCCAGTATTGAATTTTGACGTTACGTGAGGCAGTATTGCATACCTATCATGTAAAACGATTCATGATTCACATTCTCACAGTGGAACCAGCCCTAGAATCTTCTGTAGATGTTTATCACTTTATATATGCACTGAGGATACAAGCAATGACGTGCACAGGTGCTGTTGCTATTGATTTTGCACAAGCTCTGTGTACTGTTTATAGTGGCTATAAAGTGCAATAAAGTTATAGTTATAGCTATAACAGTTGATAATAACTTGGTTCTTGGACATTACACTTTTAATTAATACATTAAATTAATAAAACAAATGCTGTTATGGCATGAGAGGAATAAAACGCTGTATATGATGGTAACAGTAACTCTGCTTCACGTCCGGCCAAGTCACACCACATAGTCGTTGATTATTTTCCTATAACGGCATAACCCAAAATGTTTTATTATTCACAAAATATTCATTCTATGCTTTCCATAATTTCCATAATATACCTTTGTGTCTCTAAACATTTTTGATCATACACACAAAGACCATGTACTCTATTTTTCTGACTGCAGACATGCACTCTCAGCCTGATGCGCTCTCAGCTCCAGTGACGTCATACACACACATGCGCTCTCTGCCACAATGGTGCTAGTGTCCCAGCGGCACAGGGCTATTTCACCGTTTCTGCTCAGCAAATCATTAACATTTGCCTGTTCCAGCTTTGTGACTCGAAAGGGGTCTTACAACAGTATCGTCATCATAGTTTTCCTTTTAGTGTCTTTATCCATTTTCTGTATATAGCACAACCACAGAGCTCTATTCAGTATCTTTTTTTATATGGCCTCTGCTGTTTCTGCATATGAAATCGACACACTATCCAAGCGTTGTGGTAGAAAGCATTGTCATTGTAGATTTAATTCTCTACATTTATCATAATTCTCTAATCCCATCATAGGTTTGAGGTTATACTGAAGAATTCTGAGGTAGAGTTCCTTCTTTATTATTCCATACACTTTGTGCAAGGTACCAGTTCCACTGGCAGCAAAAGCCTGATGCTACCACCACCATGCTTAATAGTTGGTACCATGTGCTTAGGGTTGAATGCCTCACCTTTACTCCTCCCAACATACCTCTGGTTATTATGGCCAAACAACTCAATCTTTCTCATCTCAATCTTTCTCAACCGTCTCATCTGACCATAAAAAGTCTCTCTAGAAGGCCATGTGGATACAATGATTCAATCTGAAACTGCAATCCAGCTTGAAGGTGTCAATTGTAGAGCTTGGCTTCTTTTTTAGACAGCGGCCTTTTAGTCCGTGGTGATGTAAAACTTGCTTAGCTTTAGACAGTGCTACTGGTGTTGCTGCAGCTTCTATAGCAATAACTTGTACTTACACACAATAGTTGGAACGGATGATCTTGGAGTCATCCAAGAGACATCCCTGATTATGAAATCTATGATCATTTTTCTGCACTGAGCTCCTTCCCATTATACTGTGTTTTTTTTTTCAATTAAAGATGTATGTTGTACACTCCTTCTGCCACAGAAAAAGAACAGTTCAAAGAAATCATAGATTCAGCACACTGTTTTATAATTTTCTAGTCTTACACTAATTTTGAAAGAGCAAAAGGTTCTATAATATAAAGTTATATTTTATTCATGTCCTTTGATCAGATCTTTAACTTTTTGTTGTTGATCTTTAACTTGCGTACAATTGTAAAACCTGAACATGTGATCAGGAAGTGGTGCTACATAGTAGTGTTCCAGCAGATATCTTAGTCTGATTCTTGATTCTTAATCACTGTGTAAACTCAGTTTCATCATAATTGACTTTCAGATGATTGGAGAGGAGATGATAGAAAAGCAGTCCAATATATTCAGTACAGAGGTATTTAGTTTGTGTGTTGTCCATGTCCAAATGAAGAAGACACAGTCATGTGGTCTGATCACTGAGGCTATTAGAAAGTAAGACAACAAAGTGTATTTGAAGCGTCTCAACAGTATTGGTCCTATACAAGACACAGCACCCTATCCAGGTTATACCAGATAATTAGAGAAATAATTTCCTCAAGCCATGAGTACATGTGGTGGAGATGAATCCATTCTAAACAGCAGTGGTTGGTTAACCTCACCTGATTCATATATACTGACTACTGCAAAAAAGGAATACATTCATGGTAAGGGTTTTTCTGTCCTTCTTAAAAAGTCCCATTTAATCACCAATATTGCTGATGCTCTATATTTATTTACTTTTTTAAGAAAGCGGTTGCTGCCAAGAGCAATTTTCATTTACGTGTGCAGAATTCAGGACCTGGGAAACGTCTTCTTGAATTAAGTTACTAAAGAAATAGGCAAATCTAGAACAATTTTATGAATATCCTAATTTCCTAATAAATGTTTATTAGATTATTAGATTATCCGTATATTCCGCTATACAGTCAGTCAGTCAGTCATTATCTGTACCGCTTATTCCCAGTTACGGGGTCACGGGGGAGCCAGCCGGCAACTCTGAGCGTAAGGGCAGGAACCAACCCTAGACAGGGCGCTAATCCATCGTAGGGCTCATACACAC
>JAOTRJ010000028.1:15115541-15135146 GCA_028564905.1 Leptodoras praelongus | reverse complement strand
TGCCGGCTGGGCACCGGCTCCCCCGTGACCCCGTAACTGGGAATAAGCGGTACAGATAATGACTGACTGACTGACTGGCTTGCCATTACACATTATGTCTAAGCAACCAGGAATTCTTTGGGTGACCTTCATTTTGCAGAGCCGTTGCGTATGAAGATATTTTTAATAAAACATTAAAATTTTCTGATATTCCTCAAACTGGTCCTTGGAGTCTCAAGTTGAGGACAGACTGAAAACAAGCAATCGGAAAACCACAATAATAGCTGGTGTAACTTGTTAGGGTGTAGGTGTGAGACAGAGCAACAAGATGACCATTCAGAGAACCGTCACGGACCAGTTCGGGAAACGCTGCTCTAATTGATTTCCTGATTTTCTGCTGTTCCTGTGCTGCAGTTATTATCGGGGTGCAGTTGGAGCGCTGCTAGTTTATGACATTTCAAAGCAACTGACCTACCAGAGTGCCGAGCGCTGGCTGAAGGAGCTTTACGACCATGCCGACCCCCAAATTGTGGTCATGCTGGTTGGCAACAAGTCAGACTTGGCTTCGGTACGAGCTGTGTCAACTGAGGATGCAAAAGATTTTGCAGGTGCTTATCTAAGATTTACGTTCCTGTTATACAACCTCTGTAATAATATACACTCTGTGAGATTATGGGGTTTTTTTTATAACCAGAAAAGAACGGATTGCTCTTCATGGAAACCTCTGCGTTAGAGTCAACAAACGTCGAGGCGGCTTTCAACAACGTCCTCACAGGTTGTGTATACTGTCAATACCACAGCTCATGTTTCTGAAAATATTGCTCCATATCCTTTGAGCTTTGTGCTTGGAAATGTATAGCGGCATACTGCTGGCGAGTAAGTTGGGAAGCTAATTTATCAAATGTCTTGCAGAAATCCACAAGAAAGTAAGCAGCAAAGAGACGACCCGTGGCTCAGTCGGCGCCGTGTCGCTGTCTAATCCCAACGCCGCACCCGCTGAAGCCCAGGACGAGAAGAAGGCCTGCTGTAAAAACTTATAAGAATGAAGACATGGCAGAGTATAGAGGATTCAAGAGGACCACATTGTGTCTGGAGGGAGACGGTGCTGCTTGTCCAATGATGAATCCAAACGAACCACTGTTTTGCTGACTGACATGGCCAAATGTATTTCTTTGTGATGTAATCACGAGAAAGTATTCTTGTGCATGTTTTTTTTTTTTAGGCTGAAGATGCTTTCATTATTTTTTTTGCTGTCTTCTCTCACATGCACGCTGACATTTTTAGCAAGTCTTAGTTTTGTGGATGTTATTTATAAAATAATGTCACCGTGTAGCTACTGTCTTGAGTCAAACTTTTCGGATTAATTTCAAATGACTGTTCGATGTAAATGTGACATATTGACAATATTATTTTATATCAACAGTTCACACCGTAGTGCACACCGGATTGCATGACTTTCAGTCTTCACCCTGTTAAATCCTTATTATAATAAGGATACGTTATAAAGTTTGCTTTTAATACATATATCAATCAAATATGGTATAGGTATAGTGAACTGTAAGAAATGATGAATAAATCCATTACATATGCCTACAAAACACTAGAGTCCCATTTTTCTGGTATTTGAATCACATCAAACCGTTCCTTATTGAAGTTTTTAAAACCTTCAGTGTCACTGCTGGACTGAAAATAGTCCACCAACCAAAAATATCCAGTCACCGGCATCCTGATGAAGGATTTTATATATATATATATATATATATATATATATATATATATGCATCTCAATAAATTAGAAGATCATCAAAAAGTTAATTTATTTCAAAAATTCATTAAAAAAAGTAGAATATTATATAAGACCAATATAAAGAATGATTTTTAATACATACATGGTGGCCTACTTAAAAATATGTACAGAATATGCACGATCAACTGACAAAAATATAAATAAATATTTTTGACATGACTCATAATAATTGCAGCCAGGTGAACTGATCTCATCGGCATGCCCAGACTTACATTCTTCTTTCTAGTAACTGCATACCTTACCTTTAAACTTCCTGCAGTGACTATCTTTTACAGTCGATACTGATTATCAAGTTTAAAAAAAAAAGAGTTTACAGGGTTTAAGCATATACATATTTTTTAGTAATTAGTTTCAGTAATTAAATAAATTAATTTAATGAAAAATTATGATAAATAAAAAAATATATAATAAATAAAATAAAAATAATGAATTAATGAAAATAATGAATTAAAATAAATGTAATAAAAATGATAAATAAAAATAAAAATAAAATAAATAAATAAAAATAAATAAACATAATTATAAATAATAAAAAAAAAAATTAAAAATAATTTTAGTAAAAGTTTAGTTTTTAGCAATTAGTAGTTAGTGGTGGTCCTCTGTGGTCTTTTTATATATATATATATATATAAATAAATAAATAAATAAATATATATATATATATATATATATATATATTTTTTTTTTTTTTTACTATAGGTATTAATTACTGTAGGTATGAATTGAGCTTCATATAAAAAAAAAAACAATCTGACACTTCTGATGGATGATAAGAACATCCAGTCCTGGTACACTAAAAATCAGGTATTTCCTTCTTCCTGAAAGAATATTTCACGGGATTTTTTTCCTTCTTAACAAGAACTTCATATTTCTCGATGGAGGGCGATAAGGTTTTCAGTCAGGTGCTTTATTTTCCCTGAAAGGAAGTTGAGGCATCGTTTTTTTTTCCTCCTACGTGGCATTTCCGGTGTTATCCACAGCACTGCACCTGTGTAGTTACCTGAGAGGGTGACGTAGTGCACCTGTTGAATCCAAGACGTTCCTTCATTGGCGAAGGTGATATGATTGACAGCCGAATGAGCCAATCAGATTCGATTGAGTGTCACGCGTTATACGGGGTGGAAGCAGCCCGGAATCTGTAAGGAAAGGAGCCGATCGGGGCGCGAGCGCAGAAACCTTGGTGACGCAGCCAAACAAGTTCCTCAGAAACGCTTGGATTTTGGAGTGAATTAACATTAGCAGTTTATACATATATTGTTTTTTTAAAAGCTTCGCTTCGTGGTACAGTCAAGTCAGTCTGTCAGCAGATCATCAAGTTGTGACATGCGCTTCCTTCAGGCATCCTGGCGACTTTGACGACCTCGTATCATCTATCTTCATGACAAGTTGCTTTGACGTTAGCTTAGCCAGCTAGCTCTGAGTAGTGTCAAAACTCACTCTTTAACAAAATTTTTTTTGGTCAGCTTGAACCGCTCCGAAGCCATGACGGGTAGAGAAGAGGAATATGACTACCTTTTCAAAGGTGAGAAGCTTTGCAAACTTTCTCAAACCTGACTTATCAGGCTGGTTTAATGTGGGGCTGAATCCCGAATTGCACCTTGTACCCTAGTGAAGGGCACTCCGTAGTGTATAGAGTAATGGCTCGTGCGCACTACATGGAGTGCACTTGGTGATACACGGAGCGGCTAAACGGACAAAACCGCATCTGATCTGGACTTCTTATACTTATACTACTTACACAACTGATGTTCATTACATTGTCAGTATTTATTACATTTTAATACATTCTCAACTTAATGGGTTTGGTATTTAAAGATATACAGATATATTATGCCTAGGTCCTAATGAGTGAGTATACTCCAATAGTAAACACGATGCGTTTTAAAACATTTCGGCCACTGCTTAGAATAATCTGCGCTTTATTATTTATTATGCGCCACAGGCTGGTGGGGAAAGACTGAAGGAAAGGCTGTTGCAGAATCCAGTGGTGAAATGAGTCAGTTATTTCCAAACACCATCATTTCAGAAAGCTGTCTGTTTACTGGTGATCTAATTGCGCAAACATTCATTTTAAAGCTTCTGTAAGAGCATCCTGAAGATGTACCCTGTATTTGCTTTACACGTATTACGGATCTAAATGCACTGAAAAGTAATACAAAAGGTAGCATTAATGTGAAACGATCATTCTCAGGCTTTGTGCGGAGGCCGCAGGTGCAGTCGAACCGGAAAGACGCGTCTGTGTCTCCTGCAGGGTTTGTTCAGCTCACGGATGTGTCTGAGCTCAGGACTCCCCAGCAGCCTAACCACACACTTAATCTACACCTGCTTTGCTTAGCTGCACTGATTTATATTTATATAATAGAAGGTGTGAGATATGATAGGTACGCAAAAATGTGTATTATTATTCTTTTTGTTGTACAACACGGCATTTCAGATAACCCAAGCATGAGTTCTGTGTTTTTAATAAAGAGCCCAACCTCAGCTGCACCTCTTACTGTTTGGATTCTGAGTCAGTCAGGACTAATCACTGAATCACTGCCTGGCTCTCCGTATGCTGCCTTTTCCTGCTGAACAGCTTGCTGGCCAAGTTTCCAAGTGCATTTTTTAGTCAAAGCAGATTGTTTCAGTCATCATTTGCATCTCTGAGTCAGTAGTGCATTTTTTGGGGATGGTGGATGTTTTCTTTGTAGCCTGTGGAAAAGGATTCAGTGGCCAAATCTCCTTATGCAATTAAAGAAAAAAGAAGAAGCGCACACACACACAAACAAACATTCTTTTCATAATTTATATAAAGATTTGCATTTATGTAATCCTGTATAATCCTTTAATGGGAATGCGTTTTTATTCGTCATCTTACATTTCCTGAAATTCAGGAAACTCTCTAAAAAGGCATGGTATGCATTTCATAACAGATATGTAGGTCAGCTGAGGGAAGAAAGAGTTTTCTAGTGACTTGGTGTTTTTTTTAATAAAAAAAAAAAATGCTGCTGTGAAAGCAAAGAAAGCTTACGCGAATTCGTCTTTCCATCTTCGCTGATCTCTGACCTGTTGAATCCTCCGCAGTGGTGCTAATCGGAGACTCCGGAGTCGGGAAGAGCAATCTGCTGTCCCGCTTCACGCGCAACGAGTTCAACCTGGAGAGCAAGAGCACCATCGGCGTGGAGTTCGCCACCCGCAGCATTCATGTAGAGGGCAAGACGATCAAAGCCCAGATCTGGGACACTGCAGGGCAGGAGCGATATCGTGCCATCACCTCAGCGTGAGTATTGAGACTTTTACCATTCTCAGCTCCTACATACCACATCTCTGTGTGTGTGTGTGTGTGTGTGTGTGTGTGTGTGTGTGTGTGTGTGTGTGTGTGTGTGTGTGTGTGTGTGTGTGCGTGCGTGCGTGCGTGCGTGTGCAATTGTGTATCACAGTCATTCAGCCAGTTTGGTTACAAAACCGTTCCATCCTTATCACTCTGTTATTTTGTCACTTTTTTCACCAACAGTCGCTTTTCTTCTTTAAGTTTTCGAGTTGACACAAGACTAAGAGTAGACTATTGAGCTGAGGTTCAAACAGTTGAATTCTCCATTCTGATTGGTCAGAAAGTGTTGGTTAATTTGACAGTAGTTCTGCTGGTTTATATTCATGCTCTAGTGCCAGTATTGAAAGCTCTTCCACACGGAGAGCAAGCCTCATAAACAAATGAAAAAAGTCAATTACATTTTCTGTAATGTTTTCATGTCAGGGCTCAGAGATCACGTTTTTTTTGGGTTAAGACGCCAAGCTGCGTTTTTCTGGTCCTTAGCTGTAACCGTAAACGGATAAAAAATAGGATCTTTCATTAACAAATTAAAAACATTGTACTCATTGGCTTCTGGTACAAGAGGAATAAAGCACGTCAGGATAGGAATGTGTGAAAGCCAAAATGAGGGTGATGACTCACAGCACTAGTGAGTTAGTATTTTCGGAACGGGGATCCAAAATTAGCCTTTGCATTAACAAAGGAATGATAAAGAAAGCCTCTGTAACTGGTATCTCTAGCTTTCGTTCATTGTTTCCTTGAACCGCATGGCCCGTGGAGGTGTTTTTTTCCCCTCCCCATTACGTCATGGTAACCTGCAGCTCTAGTTTGAATACATCGTTGGCCTCATTTGTTTGTCGAGCTACTCTGAGGGCTGGGGTGGAATGCCTACAAGGATACAATTTTCACTGTTTTCACAATCGAATCGTTCGTCCCTTTTGCTCTATTCATTTCCTTCAAATTAAAATGTTCTCTTGCACAAAGCATGACAAACAAGCATGAGAATAAAAAGATCTGTGGTCTGCGCTTGCAGGTACTACCGCGGCGCTGTCGGGGCTCTTCTGGTGTACGACATCGCGAAGCACTTGACGTATGAAAATGCCGAACGCTGGCTGAAAGAGCTGCAGGACCATGCCGACAGCAACATCGTCATCATGCTGGTGGGCAACAAGAGCGACCTGCGTCACCTACGGGCCGTGCCTACGGACGAGGCCAAGGCATTCGCAGGTCAGTTCACACACCCTGTTTAAATTCTGCAGACATCCAGTGCAGGGACGCTTTATGGCACCGAATGGCACTGATGTAAGATGTAAGGAAGTGGTTTCGTACCTCAGCCAGCGTTTTACATGGTGTGCTTGACTTGCCTGGCTCACTTCACAGGACGCAACGCGTCACCGAACGCTCCTTTCTTCAGGTGCTGATTGGCTGCTTATTTATTCTTATTAGTTTGTGTCAGCAGTTTGTATCCGCGCAAACACCGCCGGAGTGAAGTGTTTATTTTCACTGTATTTTTATTGTTTTCTCATGGAAAAGGAAATGCCACGTCTGTATAATAAATGCACAGCACAAAGAGCAACGGTTTCATTTATTTAATATCTAAAGGTCAGTATAATAAGACCAATTATTTCCTAGCCGTCTCTGTTTTTATTTCTGTTCATTTCAGAGACCAACAGCTTTTTGTAAACACCTTTTGATAACAGCGGCCACACGCTGAAAGCATAAAGGGACATTAAAGCAGTTACAATGGTGGCTTTCTGTGTCGCCACACACACACACACACACACACACATGCAGTAATTTTTTATCCGTCAGCTTGTGCTTGTAGGTGTTCTGGATCACAATGTTAAAAGAGAAGGGTTTGTTTTGTTTTTTTTAGACACAGACAGATTTCTTTTAGTGGTGGGAATCCATCACCATGTCGTCATGACTTCAGTCTGATGTGTGATTTCTACCTTTTAGAGAAACACGGCCTTGCCTTCCTCGAAACTTCTGCTTTGGATTCCTCTAACGTAGAGCTCGCCTTCCAGACCATTCTCACAGGTAAGTCTGATCAAACCAGACACCGACCGTACAAGACATAATGGCAAGAGGGCACATTTCCAGGTCCAGGGCATTGGACTCCAGCTTCCACTTCTAGTCTCAGAGCTTAAACTACTTCACATGTGCTGTTTTTTTTGTTTTTGTTGTAACAGAAATTGAACTGTTCAGAGAACTGTATGTAATGATACGAAAAAAACAAAAAAAACAAAACAAAGCAGCTTACATGACATGCCCACGGTAACACTGTAACACAATAACCATCCTCTTACCAGTCCTAGTTAGTATCAGCTAACTATCTAACCTAGCTTGCTTTCTAGGGGCAGGGGTGGCTTAGTGGTTAAGGTGTTGGGTTACTGAGTGGAAGGTTGGGGGTTCAAGCCCCAGCACCACCAAGCTGCCCCTGTTGGGCCCCTGAGCAAGGCCCTTAACCCTCAACTGCTCAGCTGTATACATTAGATAAATGTCGCTCTGGATAAGGGCGTCTGCCAAATGCCATAAATGTAAATAAATGTAGATTACATGTAGATGCTGGTGATGAGGACGTTTTTATCTTCAGCTTTTAGCTTTGGAAACAGAAAATCAAGACAATTTGAGCTGCTTGTGTGACGACTTTATGCAGCTACAGTTAAAGTGACACGCCACATCATGTATGAGCGATTCTCCCAAAATCAGACTCTCTTTTTTTGTGCATGGCAAATTCAGAATATTGGCAGTGAAATATTTTTATAGATCTCCTCATATTTAAAGAGTAACAAAGCACTTGGCCTCCCCCAGCCCATGTCCTGATCGCTAGGATTACACACAAAATGTGCAAGGAACAAAAACACCTGTCTTAGTTTACCAGGTAGCTATCAGCAGTGGTAATTACTGACTTACTGACTTACTCCCTGTTCACACCTGGCATTAACATGGATCCTGGGCAATCAGATCGCAAGTGGTCACTGTTAAATACAGGTGTGTACAAGACACATTGAGATCTGATCACTCAAACCATTGTCAGATGTCATGGGGGACACTTATGGCCACGTTGTTCCAGCACTGAAGGGCCGCCTGCTCGTCTGACGTTCTCTGTGTAAGCGGTTCTCTAAGTACGCGCTCATTCACGGCGCCGTATTAAAGCGCTTTTGATTTCTTCTTTCACCTGAAATGTTGCGCTACAAACATCGTGCTGCGTTCTGGCCCTTTTTTAAAAGCTAATTAAATTTAATATTAGATAGAATATATAATAGTAGTTGTATTAGTAAAAGGTAAAACGAGTGTTCTTCAGTCATTTTGAGATACAGCCCCGTGTTCTACAGCAGGACAGCTGATCCTGGAGTTCGGTTTTATTTTTTGGCCATAAGGTGGCAGCAGATTCCAAGCCAAGGTCCAGAAGTGAACCTTTTTCAGGTCAAGCGAGCGTGTGCTCTGTTAGAAGGCTGCATGGCTTTTGAAAAACGTGCTTGTGTGTTTCGTTTTGTGCATGGGAGCTCCTTTATTAATCTATCCACTGAGGTAATTTATTTTCCCGTCTATCATGAAGTTACAGTGTTATTTATCTGTTCATCTTCCTTTCAGCAATTTACCGCATCGTATCTCAGAGGCAAATTTCCGGGCGCGGCGACACCGACTTCTCCCCCAACTCTAAAGTCGTGCCCATCACTGTGCAGCCCACACAGAGCTCAGCCAAGCAAAACGCCTGCTGCCAGAACAACTAAGCAGCCACCACAGCACAATGGGATTATGGGTAAAAACCGACATAAGGCTGGCCATGGGGGTTGCAAAGTTTGTTTGTCAAGCACATTAAGACACCCCCCCTCCATCCCCTCCATCCCCTTTCCCCTTAATAACACATGCAGTAGGCTTTATCGGCTAAGCCCTAATTCAACAAGTTAAGCTTTAACATAGGGACAGAAGTGAAAAGAGATTTTTATTCCTCCACAGACTGATTTTAATGTTCTTTATATTTTTTACACTAATTAGAAACGGCACTAGGAGACTATTTATGGCTGTATACATTTTTGCTTAAATAAGTTTAATATCACCAACCTAGTGCTTAAAGAGGGTGCTACAGTGAAATGATGTGTCTATTTTAACCACTACACACTGGGTCTATGTTTTTTTTTTATTTTTTATTAAACAATCTCCTGAAGGAAGCATTATTTCTTTCTTTTTTTTTTCTCAGAGGATCCATGAATAGACAAAAAAAAAAGAAAATTCAACTTGGTCTGTGTCTGCTGCGTCTGCCTGTATCGCTGATTTGTGAGATGACTCAACTAGTGAATGAACCCCTCTATTTATTTGATGCATTGGAATATCTGAGATGACACTGTCGAGATTACATCCTGATAGCCTGTGGATTTGTTTTAACGCATTGTTTTACTTTAGATGGTGTTTGATGGTCTGTTTATGATATTTAAGGGTTGATTTAACTGTATTCTCTTCAGGGTGAGTAAAGCGTAACGTGAACTAGTAAAGTGTCTGCTTTTTTTTTTTCTTAAGTTATTGAGTAACTTCTTGAGCTGAAAAAAAAAAAACGTGGGAAGAGTTTTCCTGCCCTCTTCCCTTTTGGGTGATGGAGTTTTTTTTCCTTTTTTTTGTCCAAAGGTCTTATACTTGCTTGAATGCATCAGCTTAGATTTAGAGGCTTTTCTAGGTGCCGCTTTATCAGTGAGTCATTTAACCTGGACTAAGACGGAGGCATGAAACAGGAAGGCAGCAGCAGGCTCATCCCTTTACGTGGATGGATTATGTTGCAGGACTGAGCAACAGAAGCATGCTGAGCTGCTCACTGAGGAGTTTCTGGTGTACTGGAAGGGGCTTGTCTTACTGTAAGTCCTCGCTGCCCATCCCTGTAATCTACTGTATGTAACCTGAAGAAAATCATACCCTCTGGGATCTCTTAATTGTGTCCCATTTCTCAGGCTATTTCTCTGTTGTCCCTCCTTTTGTCTCTGGTTGGAGTCGTGGTCACAGTGAGCTCATGGTGGGTCAGATTATGTAAAAAAAAAAAAAAAAAAAATAGAGCAGTGGTGAAGGTCATTTATGTGTAGTTTTACTGCAATATTTGGTTTCTGTCCATTAGGAAGCCTCTTAATGAAATTATGGGTTTGTGAAGAACCTGTGATGTTCAGCAGACATCACTGACCATAACCGAATTCTCAAAAAAATGTCAATTTGATTCGGCAAGGAGATTTTTTCCTTTTTTTATTCCTTTTTTTTTTATTCCTCAAGTACCAGCATTACCTCTCACCTAATAAAAGTTATTTTTTTTCCCCCTCAAAATGTTCCAAGATGATTAAATACTGCATTATTACACCAAAAAAAAAATCTGTAAATGCTAAATTAAATGTTGTCTGCTATTCTGGGGAAACCCCAAATCTCTCTCTGGGCGCTTTCATCTTGTTCTGGTTTCATAATGTGAGTTTATAAAGAAACCCAAAAGTGAAATGGAGCAGAAAAAGTAAAAAGTGGCTTATTTTCCTAACCTCAGTGAACATTACTGAAATGTAAGAAGGGGCTTTATGTCGATGTGTAAACCTGTATATTTGGATATAATATTGGATATTATAATAATAATAATATAATAATAAATCAATTATTGTTTGATTTAGCCGCTGGCCTGGTGGTGTCGGGTGATTTTAGGAATTTCAGCAGATTTCTTCAAGATTATTAAATTGATTTTTATTAGAAACATTTACAATACATGTTTGGAAAGTAACAAAAATAACAAAAACTAGTATGGCATACATACATTGGTCAAATATAAAAAAAAACAAACAAAAATAAAAAATTTTAATTCACAGAGAACATGTGCTAAGAAACAAACCTGCAAAATCGTATGCCTCGTGTGGGCACCACATGAATGACCAAAGGTTTTGAAAATACAAAAAAAAAAAAAGAACAAGGTTTTGAAGTTATTGGCTAGCCAAAAGAAATGAATCCTATGGTATGGCGAACCTTTCTCACTCACCAACAAGAACCTAAACACTTAGAGCAGGAGATGCCGGTCCGAACTAATGCACTAAGACCACTACATGAGTTTATATGAGACACTTTTTTTTTTTTCCTTCTACTGAGTCGGAAGATTCTGAAAGCTACCAAAGACAGACTGCTGGAGCGGAGTTACCTATTCAAAGCAAGCCCAAAAGAAGCCCATGATCACCCTGTAAACCCCCCCCTCACCTACCCAACAACCCCAACCCCACCCTCCTCCCTCCTCGCCCCACTGCCCCGCCCTTTTTGTGTCACTATCATACTGAAACAAATCAAACCACGCTACACAATTAGCTTTGCCATTATGAAGTCAAAACAGTTGAGATACAATTTCACCATGTAAGAGCTGAGGCTATCCTTCAACACAACAACAAGATGCTGTTATGCTTTCCTGTGTATGAAAGTGATAAAAATCTACAAACAATATAAAACAAAACCAAGTAGTCATCAGCCCTTTAGTGTAGTGTATACAGAAAGCCTTCACTTGTATGCAACAAAACATTTTTAGTACCGTTTTTTTTTTTTTTTTTTTCCAGCCTGGCAATGATACAAGATACATGCAAACTACTGTGTTGTAGAATATATGAGTGTGTTGTGTGTTTACTGATTATCAGCATAGATCTACTACATTACACTGAGATATAAAAGCAGAAACGGTGGGGCAGCTGAATATTGAATGTAATGCAATGCTCGAAACAGTCAACGGTAGTAGATGTATGCTCAAAAAACGTGTATATGCACAATTCTCCACCTGCTTCTCCATTCCGCACACCTCTGTGACGCCCTTTCACTTCACCGTACTCGAAACAGACGAAGCGTTTTTAAACGAAAAGTAGAAAGAAACAACAAGGAAAAGAAAGAAAATCTATACATTATTGAAAGCAGAAATGAGGGAGTAAAGGATTGTGTTCAGTCAGCAGTATGGGGTTAGTTAAAGAACAGCAGGCAAACAACACGTGTGCCAAGTGTTGATGCAGTGCTAAAATGTGATTTGAGGCACAAACTTGAGACTAAAATACCTCCTAATCCTAAAAAATATTTTTTTTTTGTAAATTTTTTTTTCCTGAACTCATTCCATCATTTAAGACTTGAAAAATCTAAAGTTAAAATATAATCCTTTAAAAGCCCCCTACCACCCTCCTCCTTTTACACCGTCAGAGGTATGAAGGATTTATCTAACTTTTTTTTTTTATTCATAAATAAAAAATTCTATAATCTTAATTTTAGTAGAAATCAACATCATGTGTTTTTTTTTTTTAGAAATATATTAACTTTAATTTTTTTTTATTAATTAAAAAACAAAATGTCTCGAAGTTACTTATAAATATGTTTGCTTCATTTTAAGATATTCATAAATAACATCCAGATACTGACCTCTCCCTCTTTGTATGAAATAATAACCCATGTTAGCAAAATAGAATCTTACGAAAAATGTTATAAGACTTTTCCCCTTACTTGCTTTGTATAGGGAGAATCTAAACACAGAAGGTGGAGCAACGACTTTCCCTAACCATGGCATCAAAAAACATAAAGCTTTTGTCTTTCTTTTTTTTTTTTTTTTCTGATGGTCCAGAAGGCAAATTATACACAGATGGAGTGGTCTGGTTTTACGTTCTTTCTTTCTTTTTTACATTCAAATGCACTGTCCTGTCCAGTCTATATTATAAAGGCATAAGAATTGCTTTAGTGCATTTAGTGTCTGCTGTTTCATAGATAAACACCCGCAGTCCTGCTAACTGGATTGCGTCAAAGCCATTTCTTTCTACTTCTATTATTCATTTTTCCATAAATGTTAATATGAACACTGGGCAAAAAAAAAAAAAAGTTAGATTTTACTTTTATGGAAATATTGTGACTGAGATGTAATTGTGCATTAGATACTATAATAGATAAAGTTCAGGGGGGTGGGGAATCTTAATATGTCATTATTTTATTAAGTCAAACACTAGATGAAGTCATTACTAAAGCTCTCTGTATAACATGTAGCTCTATTATATCCACGGATCTGAACTGATAAAAAGGTAAATGCTCTGTAATAAATCAGCATGCATAACCAATATGGATCTAAAAGGATTATTAACCCACGTTAACCACTATGTACTTACTCCAAAACTAGAGTTTCTTAAAAGTTCACAAAATACAACACATTGGCACCGAAATGAAAAAAAAAAAAAAAAAATCCTTCCTTCCTTCCTCCTTCAGTTCCAAATGAACAGATTGAATCTGTAGCCATGTCGTGTTCGGACGCGTTCACTACAACGGTCCTGATTAGCTCTGTAGCAAGGTACGTCTCGTCTGACGTCTGACGTCGCGGAAATCAACGTTGCTCGGATCGTAATTCTTAAACCCGCTGGTCTGGTGTGATTCGGAAGTTTTCATTTGATAGATTTATATTTGTACTTATTTGTCGTGTAAAACCTTGTTTGCTTGAACCGCCCTGTTTACAGAGGCTTTTCTCCATTATTTAGTGCTATATTAACTTTCACTTTAAAAAAAAAAATCTCATTTCAATTCTTTGGCTACCATAAACATTCTTAATTTAAGTAAAATCCTTCTACTGGGATCCTAACAAGCCCCGCTATACAGTATAATATAAACAAACTGTCCAACAAAAGAGTTTAGAACTTTTTAAAATAGTTTCATAATCGCCTTAAATACTGAAATATATTCTCGTGATATGCCTATGGTAGTCACTTTTTTTATGATATAGCTATCTCCGAATATATTTGAGTAAATACAAATATTCTTAATAGCAAATAAATGCTACTCTGTTAAAAATGTACCTGGCTCTTCGCAGTGATTTGCTGGGAATAACGTACGGGGTTGCTGAACTCCGTCCCCTCGGAAACGTGACCGCGTTGGATTGGAAAGTAAAGTCCTAAAGTCAGCTAATGGTTCGTCATGGGTTTGAGAAACGACGCAGTGTAATAAATGTCTGGAATGGTTTCTAAATATTGGACAATGTGCAAGCTTTTGTGTTTTGAAGAAAAGCGTGCATTATTATTTATTTGTTATTTTTTTTTACACCTAATAAGCAATGGCTATATGAAGTTCTGTACAGTTTTGAAAGCTACGCACGTATTCGTTGTTAAAATATAGTTCGTTATTGCTAGTCTGTATTCCCTCACCTGGAGAAAGGGAGGAGTCAGGAATACACTTTCTCTTGAAAAATATCGACACGGGCACAGTTTTCTAGAAAATTCCAAGCCACTGAACGTGATTTGCATAATTTTTCGAGCAGTTTTGGCTTCGACAAGGAAAAAAAAACAAAAAAACAAAGACACAAATCCTGCATACATACATTCCTCCAAATAGGCCATTGTTTATCCTTTTAGAAATGCGGTTCACGTTGATCATGAGAGAGTTAAGAGAAGCGTAGCTGGAGACTGCGTCGGCCAAAATGCATTCAGAGATTCGTTTACTTGCTCAACTTGTACCAGTGCAAAAAAGTGAAAGAACTTGTTAGAAATGGCAAAAAAAAAAAAAAAAAGAAGAAGAAGAATAACAAACGGATTATAAGCGGTCTACAGTGCTTTCCAGCTGTTTGGTTTCACATATATGCTGCTCGTCTTGATATAAGGTGCTTCTCTCTCTTATCCAGACATAAGTATTTTAATCTAAGTGCTTTTCATAGCTTGAGTTCTTTGTATAGTAAAAATGTCTTCCGTGCGAATCAGAATGGCCGTGTGTAGCACTGTAAATGAGATTAAAGCAGATTCAAATGTTTACAAGTCGTACGCGAGCGTACTGTAACACGTTCGTTTCCTGACAGAGTACAGACTATCGAGGATGTCTACTGTACGACTAACCCTATTGTCGAGCGGTTGGTGGCTTACCCCGACACCCGACCAGTCCCACACATGTGGCAGTGGTGCATGAAGTCTCCAAAGGGACAAAACTGACCCATTTCAGATGGACTACATTTCTCAGTGCCTTTCTTTCTTTCTTTCGCAGCAACCCTCTTGCACAAAACAAATCCCCCAAAAAACGGAGACTCTCCCTATCCTGCGAACGCTCTAATCCCCTCAGCCAAAATCCGCTAGGTTGATATGCAGGACTCAACTCGGGTGGGTGTGTAATTTGATTCAGCTCCAGCAGCCGCTAAATGGGGCGTGTCCACCCAGCTCTCCTGTCAATTTCAATTGTTTGATTTCATTTCGGACCTGGATGTCTTGCTCCCATTGGCTGCCCGTAGCCGTTGGCTTGGTTTTTTGGAGGGGGTGGTGGTGGTGGGGGTTCGGTGGTTGAGCCAGGATGGTCATGCACATTGGGGAAAAAAAAAACCCTCCATGGCAACTTCGATCGCCTTGCACTCCCTCTCGGACACGTCAGATCTGCCGATTTCTTTCGGGGAGGGACTGAACTTTTGATCGCGAGCGATTGAAAGCGTTAACCAGAACGATGACCGTCTGCCTGCCATTTTAGTTTTTGTGCCAAAAAATGTCCACGTTTTATTGTAAACAAAACAATGTATTTTAGTTTGAGTGGCCTGCAACCTTCAAAAGCCAAACAAATAACAGTTTGCTACTCAGAAAGCCTGCCATCATGTAGACTCTGTCTTTCTCTGTCTCTGAAATAAAATCTGCACTTGATTTTTTTTCCCCTCTTCGTAAGGACAAAGGAGGCCCCTTTCCTCAGTGGGAATACTAAAGCTCAGAGGAGCAGGAGAGCAGAAGGAGGAGGGAGGGAGGGTGAGAGAGAGAGAGAGAGAGAGAGTTGGAGTGATGAAGGGAGGGGCCCCAGCTGCACCTAGTCAAGCTTTTCTGTGAGGTTGGTACAGGGGGGGAGCGAGGGCAGCGTGGGGTTTCAAGCGTCCGTAGCAAAACGGACTTTCCCCAAGTTGCTTGCACCTGGTCTGTATCACATGACTAATTATCAGCTCCTCATTGGGCGACGGTGCGCTCTGGGGAACGTCCCACTGCTGCGTTAAAACAATACGCCTGCTTAGCTGAGCAGTTGTGGTCATTATAGCCTCGGAAGGGGACGGTTGAGCAGCGAGTGGGATCAGGACACTCCCTAAAAAAAGAACTTGGGTCACAATATGAAACACCTGCTCATGGACGCCTTCAATAAAGGACGCAGGCACTTTCGCAAATGTGGGGACTGGGGGAGCTGCATAATTTTCCTACTATAGCTCCGAGACGCTTTCTCTTCCTTTTGTGGAGAGTCTATTCAAGCTCAGATTAGCGAGCACCTTCCCTTCACATTTCATTTCGTTTCCATTTCATGCATGCGTGATAGGAGACTGCTCGCCGAGAAGTTAAACACGGCGATTTGGAGCATATTAACGGCGGGTAATATTCCGAAGAGAAAAACGTGAAAGAAGCGAGAACGGGGAAACGCCCCTTTTCTAAGTTCAGGAACGTTTGAGCTGATTCATCGGTTCACGGCTCGACGCGAGGACATCCTTTCCGTTTTTTTTAAATACAAGAGGTGTACAGCAAGAATGCATTCTTCCCTCGGTTAGATCACAGATTATGAATGCGTGCCATTTTTTGTAACACCAAATCCCTCGAACACCAATTCACAACCGTTCGAAAAACAAACAAAAGCATACTTCCGTTAGTGTCACTTTGTTCCTTAGTTAGCTGTTGAAGTAAGTGTTTGAATGCACAATGTCCTGTGTGTGTGTATGTTCCAAATCTGCAGCTTCACAAAGCAGGATTAAGCAAATACATAAAGGGTGTTTTTTTTTTTTTTCTTCAGTGACAATCAAGCTATCAGTTTTAAGGTGCAATGATAGACTTAAGATTCAGTCATTATCTACTTTGCCTTTGAAAAGCGTATTTGTCTATTTGCAGACAAATGCTGAGATGTAAAACTATATTCTTTTCAATTATACAAATAACAAATTAATAATCATAATCATAATAATAATCATAATGGTAATAACTTCCAAAATAAACTGAAAAAAGTGTAAAACATTCACATTATTTCTTCTGTTTCGACCCACACTGCACTCCGTGTGGAAAAACAGCAGCAGTACAAAAAAAAGTAAAAATAAATTAACAGCAAAAAAAAAAAAAAAGAACATTAAAAGTTAATATTTTCCCCATTTTAACAAAACTTTTATAAAATATATATGCATATATGTATATATATATATATAAAAGAAAAAATCTGAAAATACTTTACTCTTTTTTTAGTAAAGCAAGCAGTGTCTTCTAAAATATCTGCTTGGTTCGAGTTTTTTCATTTTCTGAAAAAAAAAAGAAAAAGCAAAGACGTACATGGGGCGTACTGACCAATACTGACCAAACAAAAGCTAAACTAATAAAAGTAAAAAAGTAAAAATGTCTAGTTAAAACTAATGCACCAAAAAAAACCTTTTTAAGAGAAGATCCGGATGGCCTGGGTGACGAGCGTGTGGCAGACGGGGCATTCGGGATGGTTCAGCTCGCAGATGCGGATGGCGCACTCCATGCAGAAGAGGTTGTGGCCGCAGGGCACCAGAGCGGCCGTCACTTTGCTCTCGAAGCAGGTCATGCAGTCTCGGCTGGAGGTGGGCTCGCCGTGGGCGTGCCGAGCCTGGGCGTGGGCCGACCCTATGCCGGTGGATCCTCCGCTGCCGTTTCCAGAAGGCTCCGGAAGACCTGGCGACAGTCTGGTCAAGGGCAAGGGCAGGCCTCCGAAGCTCTTGGAGCGCTGCTGGACATAGTAAGCTACCTGTTTAGGATAATCGGGGTCACCCCAGCTTTGGGAACCTTCAGAACCGAAATAGGAGCATGGCTTGTCTCCGTTGGTCGGGGTCGAGAAGTCGGATTTGCTATAAATGCCCATACCGACTCCAACGCTTCCACTTCCTGTACCTCCAAGCACGGTGTCAGAGAAATTCTGGCGGTAACTGCTAGCAAGTGGCTTGCGCTGACCACCCTGAAGCCCCCACGCGTGCTGGAGGCGACTCTCCGGGCCACCGTTGGTGCTGCTCTCAGAGGCCAGGCAGTCGTTCTCATTGTTATGGTCGTGCAGGGTGCCGGTGCGTGACGCGATGTGGGCCTCGATCTCCTCCCGCGCTCGCTCTGCATTGCCCGGCGAACCGGTGATCTCGAAGACGGGGTCGCGATCACGGCTCGGAGTCACGATGTACGTGCACGTTTGCTGTTGGATGCGCTTAATAGTGGAGCCTTTGGGGCCCACTACCAGACCTACCACGCGGTAAGGCACGCGCACCTGGATCGTGGTCTGGCCTGGCAGCAGGGCGGGCGGGGATCCGTTAAACGACACGCCCAGCTTGTTCCGGGATGCACGCAGCATGGAGAAATGCTCAGCTGCTGAGATGATCTCTCGTCTAGCCAAGGCCACGTCTTCCTTACGACCAGTAATGAGAAAGACGGGCTCTTCGCCCCGCACCGGGGTCTTGATGTAGGTGTTGGTTTTTGCCCTCAAGGCTTTGATTTTACAACCTGCAGAGTGAAAGGAGTAGCATGAGTGACGCTGATCAACAATCACCATCAAATCAACAGGTTTTTAGAGAAGCCATAGGTTTTGTATTTATTAAGGAGTCAGGGGATCTAAATGAGCATAAATTAGTATCCTGTACTATAACTCCAACGCTTTATTATTAAAATATTTGAAATATTTAAGTCATTAGTTTTAATATAAAATAATATACAAAATAAGTCACATTACTCAGGCATTTAAAAAAAAACTCATTTTATAGCCATTTCAGCACACAAAGCACACAACACTAGCAAACTGCAGTATATAGAAAAGGATAAACGTCTTGTATCGCTATAATCCGATATGATGGCAATGAATTCCTAGCCTAACTAGAGTTCAGTTCTAACTACATAATAATAAGCTGTTAATCATCGGGGTCTTACAGGGTCACCTTGAAACAGATCCACCTTCGAGGAAATGATACGATATCAAGCTGAACACACATTTTGGAAATTTCACGTGTCCACATTTGTCCAGTACGTCCTACAGACCTGCAGTCTGCTGTATTGTATAGCCGCTCCCCCAGCCCCACCCCTCTCCCTACTACATTCTATTTAGTTAGACTGTCATTAGAAATATTTCACGATCGTTAATGAATCATTCCTATAATTTTCCGCCTGTGACGATAATCCAAACGTACCCTTTGGCCTGAACTGTATTCATTCTTAACTAATTAAATACTTAAATGAATGAATTAAATAATGAAACACATAAATAATTAGAATAATTGTTTTCCTGCAGGACTAATAAGAAACAATGTGGATTCCAGGTTCACACAAGACTGAAATATTCCCTTGTATTCTCTGTAATGTGCTGCTTTATCTATTTACGACATGCTGATTATGGCAATAAAGAGAAGGTCAAGTGAGGGCACAAAGCCTGGGATATGCAGCGTGCATGTCGAGTAACGCCCACTGAGCTCAAACAGAAATTCATCATTCAATCCTTCTACAAATATCACACCATATAGTGCAGCCTTTTCGTCTTCAGCTTCTAGATGGGATCTGGGATGCTTCTACAGCAAAAGGCTGCTGCTGTTCGCTGGCCGAGGGGCCTTGTAATAATGTTTCTAGCC